>JAKSZP010006970.1:0-85395 GCA_022478985.1 Massospora cicadina
TTCCCCCACATGATTGCCTCAAGGGTTGTGCAACTCACCTGCCTCTTTCCAGCATTCAGTGGATCACATTTTACAGGACCTCAAGTTGACTTGTGTCATTGTCTATCTTGATAACATCACAGTGTTCTCAAAAGCCTTTAATGAACATCTTGATCACTTGAAGGAGGTGTTTCAACGGTTACGTCAGTCTAATATTAAGTTGAAGCACTCAAAGTGTACCTTCTCTCAAAGGAAACTCAATTTCCTTGGTCACTCCATTTCCTAAGAAATAATTCAACCCATGCAGGACAAGGTCAAAGCCATCTCAAAGGTGCTGGCTCCTAAAAACTATGAAATATTCAGGTATTTCTAGGGATGATGGGGTATTACCATAACTTCATCCCTAAGTTCGCTCAACTCAGTGAGCCCCTTTTCTGACTACTAATCAATAATACCCCTTTCTATTGGGGTGCTGAACAAAAAGCTGCTTTTGAGACGATGAAGCAACTACTGCAGCAACGTCCTATTCTGCAGCACCCCAAAATAATAAACCTTTCATCTTGTTCACTGATGCCTTGGACTATGCCGTTGGGGCCATCTTAGCCCAATTAGATGAACACGGTGTGGATCATCCTGTATCATATTTTTTTAAGATACTGTCTATAAAATTTACTTTGGTTGGGTTATTATTAGCAACAACCCTAGTAACCTTTTTACTGCACAGGTTCAGTTTCATTGTGCACGAAATTGCGTTGTATAGTAGAATGTATTATTAATCAATAATAGTAAGGAGACTATTATCCATAGTTAAGTATGAACTATTATATTTTGGCCCAACTCTTGGCCAGTATTCCCGATTAAATACTCATGATGTCATACTCATAGGGATTTGTTTCCTTACTCTTGTCCACCCAATCTTCACTGAGATACCCTGGTGACAGTCTCTTTGGTCCAATACATAGTCGGCAGCTATCCCCAATTGTGACTCCTTCTTCTCTAGATCCCCGCTCAGATCTTTACGCTTTTCTCTAAGAGTCTTCCAATGATTGCATTCAGCAATAATATCCTTGAGACACGAATAGCACAATGGAATCTGATGATAGTTTAACTACATACTGAATGGATAATCCTTTATTATCTAACTGTTATCTGACTCTTTGTCCCTCTTTTATTATAATTAACCCTAGGGAATAAATAGTGGGGAATTTGGCTGTCTAACCCTCAGTTGACACCTCTTCAATGAAATGGCAGCCGTTGCCATTGAATCACCCATCCTCATCTCAGCAGCAATGGTCTTCCCCATCCTGGCTAGGATTCTGTTGTTGGACATCCTTGAGACCTAAATGGAAAGAGTCAGAAAACGTGTCCCTAACATTTTCCTCTCAATCTAAGCAAACCAACCATACTTGGCTAGCAACCTGCTTAGGTAATGGACTTGTTACCCATTATGGTAGGTCACTCACCACCCGATTAATTCGCTAGTTGAAGGTGGCATCACACGCCTTGCAACTTGCTATTCATTCCCAATCAGTCAGTGATGAACCTGACCAATCCCAATTGGTACACCTGATAGTTAATCACTATCAGATGCCCCTACTTAGTCATCAACTCCGCCCAATGAGATCTTAAGTACTCATCTGTATTAATCCTCAATGGATACAATCAGGTGAATATCTCAAAATTCGGAAACATAGTTACTCCAAAACTCGAGCAAACTGATTTCTAATTTAATTCGCCTTAAGGAATTTTCCCCTAGCAGTAACAGGTAATCTAGCAGGCTGGGAATATGGGCAAATTCCAACACATCCCCCCTCTTGCCTAGATTTCCTGCAAGAAAGGACTGGGGCATGAGAACACCGCTTTAAACACTTGGTCAAATACTTCATTGGTTCAATTGGAGTATACTTGTCAATACTTAACGCTGCTCAGGACAACCTTTGGCATACAGCATTCTTCCTCTTCCTCCTTGCTACAGCCTTCTCAGAGAGTGTTCCCCACAATCTACTGTCATGCCAGGCTGATCAATTTACTCGTGATGATATTAGTCTTGGGATCCAGTTTCCCCCCATCAGGGTATATGACCTGCTGTCATATCCAGGATTCTTGGTCCAGCGTCCTTGATTTCCTGATTTTCTCCTCATCCTAGACAGGAGACTCTTGCCGTTGATGTTTGTTTTGCAGCTCAATTAAGAATACTTATTTCTATTCGCCCTTGTTATTTCTTTTATAACCTCTTGGCTCAAGTCATTCCTAATTTTCCCTTAAAGAGCTTATCCCACTAATTTTGAGATTCATTTCTCCAAAATTGGAGCTTAATGAATTGTAGAGTGCATAATGTCAACTTCCATATAAGTCTGACATCCCACCTCTCATCTAGCTCATATATCAAATTCTGAATCATGATACCAGCAGCTTCTGAATATTTTGTCTGATCAAGACCTCCGTCTCTTTCAACAGATGAGTCAGGGTGCTCAGTGGAACCTCTTCTATAGTCCTTCCAGGACTCATACGCCTATTCTGGTGCCAGCGGCTAGCTCTTCCATTGAATTACTGGAAACGGTAACTAATCCCTCCAAAACCAGGATTTCTATTGTTTTGAACAACTCTCAGCTGATTCTTCCTCTGCTATCAATTCTAGAGTTGGACTTCAAAACTCTCCTGTATTCAACTCCTTTCACTTATACACTGACCATCATTGTAGATGCTCCGGAGATTATGCCATTTTCTCTTGATTGTTTGTTTCTTGACAGGTCGGACTTACTCCCTGAGTTCCTCTTCTGACTTGGTCAATTCTACAAACCTGTTGTACTGGTTTCTGAGCTCTCAATCGGGAAAAGCATACACTTTGAGCTCCCCTATGCTGAACTCTGGGGCCAAGTCACCAAGGCTTTGACCCTAGCGCTGAATCCCTCTGATCTTGATAACATCCTGGATAGGGATATCACCGCTTATGCTCTTCGCTTTGCTGGACAAGTTCTTTGAAGTTGGTCCACAAAGCTTCCAGCCTCACCTGGGTTCCACCATTCATTCAGCTTTAGCTTCCAAAAAGCCTGTATTTGTTGCTTGCAGGATGCAATCCGCTCCCTGCATGACTATCTCTTCTCCAGCGCTTCCCATTGGTATCTTCCACTGATGGCGTTGATAGGGGGCATGATTTTGGCAACCCCCATCAAGCATCCCTTCTTTGTTGCCAGCCCACATGTCTGGTGTTCTTGATGAAGCCCGTCGTCAGGCGCTCAGAACTAATCTTCCAGCTCTGGTACCATATTGGGATTACTCAGGGTTATTCGCCAATTGCCTCTTCTTATACTGTTGCTTTCCTCCCCACTCTGTGGTTTCACGATTGGCTTCATCTGACATCTCAATTTCCCTTCCCCTAGTCACTTTCTCACAGGGCTCAGCGTCCGCTCAAAGAATGTGGTTTTGTGTAGGTCTAGCCCTCACTAGCATATTATCTCATATCTTTTTTGACAGGCTGTTCTTTCCTACCATGATCCATCCTCCCTCCCTCAATAGGCGACATAAGCGGAATCATCCCCATACCAAGGACAATTAAGGAAATTAAAAGTATAAAAAATTATATTGGCTTTTTCTCTGTGCAGTTTATAATTTATCCCAATATCTTTTATCAATTTTTTATCTTTATTCTTCTTTTTTCCTATGGGACTTGACCTTATTTCAGTTCAGCGGTCCATATTTTTATTTTTTTCCCAAACTGGGCCCTGGGTGCTTAAACCTTCCAGTTTTCTATGATTCATAGGTCCTTTTTTCGGACTTAACCATCTAGATTGATTCAGAGGTCCTTTTTTTGGGCTTGATCTGATCATCAGGACGTGACCAACTTAATGGTTCATTGGTCCTTTGAGAACTCTTTTATTTTTCATCAATCCCATCACTTCATATACTTAGTGTGGACTCATTTCACAACTCTTCCATCCAAGAGATTCTTGATGGAGTAGGCATCCATCACTGTCTTGGCAATCACTTCAAACGGACCTGACCACAATACATCTAAATTGTTTCTTCTTCCAAAACCATACATGTCATAATAGGCAACTCTTTCCCCTATTCGATATTCAGCTAAGGCCAGTCAGTTCTTATCATCTGTCGATTTCACTCATATCCTTTTCTTCATGGTTGTATCAAATGCTTGCAATTGTATATTGATTAGGATATTTGTCAGTCAGTTCAATATTGCTTGGTACTCATCTCTGACATAGGTTCCACCACCGAATCTAAAATCAGCAGCAACGCGGCCTTTCTCCCATATAACAACTCAAATGGCATCTTTCCTGTCACTGTATGATGACTAATATTGTAGGAAAACATCACTGAACTCAGGTACATTCCCCACGCAGAAGTTCTCCCTGCGACTAGCTTCCTCAGCATCGCAGCCAGAATTCCATTCACCCGTTCTACCAGTCCATTCATCTCCGGCTGGTAAGGTGCTGACATGACTCCTCTGATCCCCATTATCTCATTTAATCTCAGGATCACATGAGATGTGAAGTTGGTCCCATTGTCACTAAGCAGGACCTGAGGACATCCATGCTGGTATACTACTTGATCCAGGATGAACCTCGCAGTACTGGTAGCATCTAATTTTGTTAGGCCTTCATCTTGACTCATCTATTAAGATGATCAATGGCGACTACAATGTACTTGACTCCCCCTGTGCTCATTGTCAGCGGTCCCATCACGTCAATGGACACTGTGTGCCAGGAAAATCCAGGGAGGACCAGTCAATATTTAGTTGTATTATTATGTGGTTTGTGCAGCTGACACTCCACACAACAAGCAGATAATCCTCGACATTGTAGTTGATGGATTTCCAGTAATAGTACTGGCAAATATGGTCAGTTATTTTCCTCAGGCCTCCATACCCGACAACCTTGTGAGCTGCTTGCACTAACACTGCTCTTTCAACAGTTTCAGGAATAACAACCGCTTCCCATTGATTGTCTTAGATACTTGTCCATCCATGGTCTTTGTGTTTTCCATTGCTTTCCAAAGCGCACCTTGGATTCCTTGGGGCTCATCCCTGATTTTTCCATTGACCATTCTCTGGAATAGCTCATCCGCCTGCGGGTATACCATCTGGACCATTGGTAACTGCAATAAGCCATCTGCATTCTGGTGAGAAGCCCCTGCTCGGTGGACAATCTCATAATCATAATCATGGAGCTTAAGTGCCCATTGGGCCAGTCGTCCTTCCAGCTCTCTCAAATTGTGCAGCCAATGCAGCGAAGAGTGGTTCATCACCACCTTAAAGTGCATTCTGTGGATGTATACCCAAAACTTCTTGTCGGTACTACAGTTCTTCAGACTGGCACCAGGGTTTGTGGTGGCTCAAAGCTGGAAAATTTGGAAAGAGCGCCAAGGAGGAAACGGAAAAAATGGATTAGAATACCAAAAATTTTATTAATTTATTAGGCTTCGATATTTATAGGTGCGTTGGGACTTGGTGCCTTCAGGATCATCAGGGCCTCATCCATTCAGGATCTTTACTGATCTTCCAGAATGGCCTCCTCATGGGTGTCCTCAATGGGTAGCATTGCTCACCTGACTGAATGGGTGGAAACGCCGCCCCACATGACTCAGGAATAGGGGAGGAGGATCCTGGAATAGATTTAGCTCGGGTAGGTTTGACAACTGATTCAGCATGGCCTGATTTGGAAGAAGGGAATTCAATTTGATTTTTTTATCTCAAATTCTGACAATGCCCCCCTCAAGATCCTGTTGGAGGGGATAAACAGCTGTAGGAACTGACCATGCACCTGATTTACTACAGTCCCTTAGTTTATGTCGGCAATGTAGTACTCAACTTCACCTTATGTATGACTTTGTAGGGTCCAGACCAAAGTACATTGAGCTTATTCTGTCAGCCTCCAGGTTGATGATGATAGAAGAGAATGAGGTCACATAATTGAAAATCTGGTAAGGAGGGTCATCTGAGGTTAGATTGGGATTTCTCTCTTCCAGTGGTAATGATAATGCCTTGAGTGGCTTGAGCTTGAAGCCAGACAATTTCATCAGCTAGAGCCCTCATAGTTAATTCAGAGTTCTCAGGGGTGGAGGCTTCGAGCAGGGGCTGGATGCTACTGGGTAGCCGAGGTGCCCGCCCATATAGGGCTTCTAATGGGGACATCTTGATGACACGTTGATAGCTTACCCTGTAGGCAAGCAAGGCGCTGGGTAGATAATGGTTCCAATGGGCAGGATCTGAGGCGGCCAACTTCCGTAGGATGGAAACAAGAGTTCCATTAGTGCGTTCTACCACCCCATTAGTAGATGGGTGGTAGGGGGCAGCGAAACTCTGAGTGGTGTCAAATAACGAAGTTAGTTCTTGTACTACCTGGGAGGTGAAGTTCAACCCATTGTCCAAAAGTAAGGTCTGGGGGCACCCATGCTGGGTGAAAACGGAGTGAACAAGAAAAAGAGTGGTAGCCTTAGCGGTGGCCGCAGGGACTGAGATCGCCTCAACTCACTTAGTTAAGTAATCTATAGCTAGGATAATATACTTATGACCATGCAACCCTGTGGGAAGGGGACCCACCACATCGATACTAATGACATTGAAGGGTTTGGCCGGGGCAACGACTGAGTGCTGATATTGAGGGTTGGCTCAGTCTTGGGATTGGCAGGTCATACAAGCTTCCAAAACCTCTTAGATGGTTTCTACCGTTTGGTCCCAGTGCATCGTGACTTCAGTCATTCATGAGTACTCTTAACCGCCCCATGTCCCACAGTAGAATGGCCTTCAAGGATGACATCAGTTTGAGAGGAGGGTTGGTTATAGGGTAGCCACTTCTTGTTGACTTTCTTGTAGAGTAGACCATCCTTGATTTGAGTATCTTGAGTAATTCTGCAGAATTTGGCCTGAACCTCGGACGTTTCCAGTTCCCATTGTTTGGGCTGTCCTATTAGGTCATATAGCCGATCTTCCTCAGGGGCCAAAACTGCTGATACTGGCATCCTGGAGAGGCTGTTAACATTCTGGTGTATTGTGCCTGCGCAGTGGATGATGGTGAAATCGTAGCTTTGCATTCATAGGGCCCACCTGGCTAGCCGACCATCAGGGTCTTTCATTTGTTGAAGCCACTGGAGTGAAGAGTGGTCTTTAATAATAGTAAAATGATTACCATAAAGGTAAGGCCAAAATTGTTAAATGGCTAAAAGGATGGCTAGACATTCCCTCTCGGTGATGCTGTAGTTCCTCTCAGCCTTACTTAGCATCTTACTAAAATAAGCCATGGGGTGATCGACCTGGTTCTCATCATGTTGAGCCAGGATAGCCCCGATGGCGATGTTGCTTGCATCTGTGAACAACAAGAAAGGTTGGTCAAAGTGAGGGTGACCTATAATGGGTTTAGTACATAAGGCTGTACATAAAGTGTTAAGAGCCTGTTCCTTCTCAGGCTGCCACTCAAACGGTATGTTCTTTTGCAGGAGATGGAACAGCGTCTTGGCAAGGTCAGCAAACCGTGGGATGAACTGATGGTAATAGCCCACCATGTCAAGAAAGACTTGAATATCTCTTAAGCTTTGTGGCACGACATCTTTTCTATGGCGTCAACTTTGTTGGGTACAGGTTGGATGCCACGTCTAGAGACCTTGTGTCCTAGAAACTCTAGCTCAGGCTGGAAGAAGGAGCACTTCAAGAGCTTGAGCTTGATGGAGGCCTTCCTGAGACGTTTGAAGACTTCCTTGAGATGCTCTACATGTCTATTAAAAGTTCGCGAAAAAATGGTAATGTCATTCAGGTAGATGAGGACACATGAAAGCTTCAAGTCCTCAAGGATCCCATCCATGGCACGCTGGAATGTGGCCGTGGCATTACAGAGGCCTTGGGGCATCCAGGTGGGCTCAAATAGCCCCTTGTTGGCGATTAGAGCGCACTTGGATCAGTCTTTGGGGGCGAGCTTGACCTGCTAATACCCGCTAGCGAGGTCCATGGCTGAGAAGTACTGGGAACTGACAAGCAGAAGGAGAGAATTGTCAATCTGGGGCAGGGGATAACTGTCCTTCTTGGTGATGAAGTTGAGTTATCGATAATCCATCACCTCCTAGTGCTTGCCATCCTTCTTTCAGACCAGCAGAAGAGGGGAGGCCCAAGGACTACGCGATGGGACCAAGAGCCCAGCATCAAGCAGCTGTTTAAGTTCCACCATAACCTGGGCCTCTTCAACCTTGCTCTTTTGGTAAGGTCAGGACTGAAAAGGGGAGCGTCCCCAGTTTCTACATGGTGGAGGACTATACTCATTCTTCCAAAATCATAGGTTGAAGTTAAGAATAGGTCCAAGTATTCCTTCAAGAGCTCCAGAACCTTGAGCCGCTGTTCGTCAGAGAGGTCCTTTCCAATATTAGTGTCAACCAGATTAACTGAGGATGGAGACTTCAAGCCAAAATCCCTTAAGTCCCCAAAGCTACGGACATCGGCAACAGCCCCTATCAGTAGTAGGTGGATGTAAGCGGTGGGACAGTTCAGACATACAATTTTTAGTTTGTCAGTCAGGTTGGCTAGCAACACAGATATAGATCCAGCATATGCTGGATCAAGGATCCCGGGGCAGGTCAGCACTTCCTTGGGAGATGGGTTATCTAGACTTCAGACTTCCAGTAAATACCCCCAAGGGAATATTGACATGGACCCAGGTGTTGATGATGACTTGGGATTTTGGGGGTACATTAGTCACCTGGGGTAAATAGATCGGCATCCCTTCTAGTCCATCAACAGCAGGAGGGGGTAGTCGGACTCAAGAGCCCCTGATGTGATACTCAAGCTGATCAACTCAGCCTTCAGTCTCCAGTAGGAAGGCCAGGCCTTGACCTCAGCCTTAGAGTCATGAGCAGTTTCAAAAACCAGAGGTACTTGATGTCTTAGAAGGGAGAGGAAGCCGCCATCGTAATGGAGTACTGCCAAATAGTCTTGAAGGAACTGAATCCCGAGGAGCAGATCATAACTGGGGTTGTCTAGCACAACCGCGGGGGTGTTCACAGCAAGCTTTCCAAAATGCAACGGTAAGGAGGAATAAGCTCCTATAGATCGTGTACACTGCGGGCCAGCTGTTCCATATTCCAAGTAGTGGGGCAGGTCCAGAGCAATCTTAACTCATCTCATCAACTTGGAAGAGATGACGTTCACAGGGGAGCTGCTATCAACTATGGCGAAAACTGGAATCTTGTGGACCTTGATGGTGACTTGGGTAACCAAACTTCCAAATTGGGGCGGTAACATGAGGAACACGGGAGAATTATCAGAATAAGAGTAAGCAGTATCAACGTCTTTATTGTCATCAGATACTTCAACTACTTCCTCTGGTACAACTGCTTCTGGTTCATGCACAGGGGATACTTGAGGCTGGGTAGGGATGTCAGGATAAAGCGCCTTGTCCTTCATTCTGACGGCCCTTTTCCCGCCTCCTCAGCAAGACGTTTCCAGCAAGTCTTGGCGCTTTGTCTAAAGCCATTACAATAGGTGCATCGAGGACATGGATTATTCTGGTTTTTGACTACATGGACCCTAGGGCGACTAGAGGGGCCAGTAGACGTAGCCTTAAAGTGTAGGGTCGAGGCAGGGATCTCTTTGAGGGCCTCCTTGATTTCCCAAATACAGGTGAACCCATTCTTCTGCCCGATCATATGCATTTGGACCTCAGGATAGGACACCAAGGCATAGATAACAGCGGTGATAGCGTCATCCATGGTGATATGATTCGTCATGACCAAAGGTTGTGCCTAGGCGTAGAATTGGTTGGCAAACTCCATAGGGTTTTCTCCTTTGTTCAGTCAAATGCCAATAAACGCTTGCTTTTGGTTGGCTAGTGTTTGGTTGCTGCCAAACTCTTGGATCAAGGCGGTATGGACCTGTTCCCAGGTGTTACACTCCTTCAAATGGGGGGTCATGATCTCCCGGGCAGTGCTATCTAGACAGGAGTGGATATGCTTCACCTTCTGTTGATTATTGGCCTCCTCCATGGGACTCTTGTAGGCGTATAGAAAGGAGGCGATACTTTCTCATCCAGGAGTGAACCTTTCCTTGAAACTAGATTTAAAGTTAGCTACAATGGGAGTGGAAAGGGTGTTAACACCTGGGATGGGTACCAGCTCCAAGATCTCCATTTCTGCATAATCCTGAGGAGACCGCTGATCCAACTGCCTCCGCAAGCCTTCTAAGTCCTCTTGGATGTAGTCCCAATTCTAGCTAAGGGTGGAAGCAGAAGCCTTATTGGAAACCTGCTCCTTTAGGGATTAAATCTCAGTGTTCTGTAGATGGAGCTGGTTTTTGAGGGTGGTCAACCAGGTTCTGAACCCTCGACAAGTTTGTTCAAGCTGGGAGATATGAGCATCAGTAAGTTTAGTGAAGGCACTGAGGTTATCCATCTCATCTGACAATGCCTCAATAGAGACCCTGGGGTTGAGGGGACACCATCCAATCAGAGCTTGCATCCCAGTGCCACCTTTTGGATTTGATCCCATAAGGCAGCCAGGGCTGTCATTATATCCCTTCGCCAGGGGTCTTCAGGTTTGCCCGAGGTTGAAGGGCCCGGGGGCCCTGGAGGCCCGCGTGGTCCCTTGAGTCCAGCTGGACCTTGACGCCCCTTGGGGCCTTCAGGCCCCCTAGGCCCTTCTGGCCTAGCACTCATTGGGGGGTAGTCATGAGAGGCTAGCTCTCAGTAGTTCTGTTGTAGGGATCATACCAGTTCTTTGACTTGAAGGAATGCTGGGTCCATGTTGCTTTAAATAGCTGAGCGTTTTGATGAAATTGTTCCTCGAGGTAGCCAGAGATTCCACTATCAAATACTACAATCTGATCGCGGATCTCAATGATTAATTGTCAGTTATCAATAATAGCTTCACAATTGTCATGCACAAAGGAAGAGGTGGCATCGTAGAAGTTGATGATGTAGGAATGTAAATTCTGAATGAGCCCTAGTTGCTGGGAGACCTCCTGATGGTGTAATCTGACTAGCTGGAGGATGTGATGGATAGCGGGGTGAACAAAGTTATGAAGGTAGCGTTCAGGCCCCAGGGTAAGTTCCCCAGCTGGCAATACAGCCGAGGCGTAGAGGTCCCACATTGTGGAAGGTATGGAGGAGGCACGTGAGTGGCTGGAGTGGGCGCCCACAGAGTAGATGTTGTTTATTAGTTGTTGAACGACATCATTGAGGTTCTCTTACTGTAGTTTGTATTTGCTCCCATCTAGGGAGGGCAGCGAGAGTTGAAAGGCGACCCAAAATTCTAGCCTCTTCAGCTGCAAGGGTGGCATTGTGTATCGCAAGGTACTAACCCATCATGTAACGCTTCTTGACTGACCAGTCTTTTGGTCATCAGGGCTGCTTTTTCCATTTTTTGTGATAGATGTTTTCACTTAGGACAGCTTGGAGCCCCCTGTAGTGAGCACCACTTCTGTCAGTGCTACAGTTCTTCGGACTGGCGCTGGGGTTTGCAGTGGCTCAAAGCTGGAAAATTTGGAAAGAGTGCCGAGGAGGAAATGGGAAAAATGGGTTAGAATACCAAATTTTTATTAAATTAAAAGGATTTAATATTTATAGGGTGCATTGGGACTCAGTGCTTTGAGGATCATTGGGGCCTCATCCATTCAGGATCTTTACTGATCTTCCAGAATGGCCTCCTCATGGGCGTCCTCAATGGGTAGCGTTGCTCACCTGACTGAATGGGTGGAAACGCCGCCCCACATGACTCAGGAATAGGGGAAGAGGATCCTGAAATAGATTTAGCTCAGGTAGGTTTGACAACCAATTTGGCATGGCCTGATTCAGAAGTAGGGAATTTGATTTAATTTTTATCTTGAATTCTGACACTGCTTGCATGCATAAATGACCACAAGGCATCCACATTTAGTCATGGTGTAGTTCCTCTCAGCGGCTGAGAGTGTCTGGCTCAATATGCCACCGGATGTTTGTCCCCAAGTTCATCTAATTGGCTCAGTACAGCTCTGATCGCTTCAACTAAGCATCAGTTTGAATAATAAACTCCCAATCAAGATTTGGATATTTCAGAATTAGCAAATCTATAATTACTGGTGTAACTCATCGAAGGAGTCTTGAGCCACTTATTCCATATGAATCCTTTTTTTGGATCCTTTAATAAATGGAATAATGGCTCAGCTATTCAGGTGAAGTCCCAAATAAATCTTCTAATAGATTGATACTCTTGGCACTCATGCTGGCAATCTCATTTCGTCCTGATCAGCAGATTTTCCTCAGTATTGACCTTGTGAATCACATCTCTTGTGCATCTTAATCATGGTCATTTTTTTGGTGAATACTCTCTGATACTTTTCAACAATTTGAGCACCTCCTCTTGCTGGCCTTCTGATAGATCAGCGAGTTGCTCTTGATCAACCAATAGGTTGATGCTCTTGGTTACCTCAGACAATAATTTCATCTCATCAAGAGTGGAATTTCCTCCATTCAACTGTCAGGATTTCTCATCATTTCTTAGGTCTGAAACTCATAGACCATAAAATCAATATTTTTATATTTCTATATATTTTATATATTTTTTGTATTTTCTTTTGCAATGGGACTTGCAACCTACAAAAAAGTTCAGAGGTCCTTCTTTTCCCCTTCATCCAAACTGGGTCCTAGGTACTTAAACCTACCAGTTATCATGGTTCAAAATCTTATCCTCTTAATATTTAACCAACCATTTGGTTCAGTGTTCCTCTTCTAGGACTTGACAAAATTTCATGACATACCCATTTAATGGTTCAGAGGTCTGCTGGGAACATTGCAATTATTTTCTCTTAGGCTCAATACTTCTGATTAGTATTGACCTCCTTCACTATATGACCAGAAGCGCTGTTTCTTCATGTATAGCCTACAATTGCTGACTTTTGGCAATACTCTTGAATATTAGGAATTTAATCCCGACTGGTTATTCACCCAACAGGTCCTAATTTCATCCCTTATTTTGGCAACTGATGCTTTGGATCCTCTTATCTCATTAGCCAACAGTTTCATCCATTTGTCCAGATTGTTTTTCTCCTGAAAACGATTTTCAGCCTTTGTGACTATCCTTTTTTATACAGGTCGTTCTGGCCTCATTAGCTTCATTCAATTTCTCCTGAACTGATGAACTCGTCTACAGTAACTTCTGATCATTGGTTGAGTGTTATTGATTCAAATAATTTTCTCCACTGTCTTGGATAAATCATTTCCTGTTTTTGTCTTCATATCTTCATTGGTATGGCAATCCAATTCTCTGGATTGATTGCTTCCTATTTTATTCAATGCCTCAACTAAACACTCACTCCTCAGGACTATTTAAAGTGGATCTGATTTCAACCTGAGTTGATCCTACTGTTCCTTGTAACTATTTCCAGAGGGCCTAATTCCAACCAAGTTGGCCCTACTGATACTCTTCATCTCAAGTAGATGTCCAGTGGAACAGGTTTCCTTGCAGCACTAGATAGTTCCATATCTAGGCTGCAAGTCCTTTTCTCTGAACTTGAGTATCTTCCTTTTGCTTCACTCGGAGCTCCACTGCTGAGCAGGGTGAACGCCACTGAACGTGATCCTCTTTGCGTTCTATCTTCGTTACTTCCTTTAGTAACTTATTTTCAAAATTGGAAACGTCTTCATAGAACATCATTTTCTATATTTTATAACTCAACTACCCCTGTAGTGAGCACCAACTTGTAAAAATTTACTTTGGTTAGGTTATTATCAGCAACAACCCTAGTAACCTTTTTACTGCACAGGTTTGGTTTCCTCATGCACTTCGTCATGTTGTATAGTAGAATGTATTATTAATCAATAATAGTATGGAGACTATTATCAATAGTTAAGTATGAATTTTTATATTTTGGCCCAACTTTTGGCCAGTATTCCCAATTAAATACTCATGATGTCATACTCATAGGGATTTGTTTCCTTACTCTTGTCCACCCAATCTTCACTAAGATACCCTGGTGACAGTCTCTTTGGTCCAATACATAGTCAGCAGCTATCCCTGATTGTGACTCCTTCTTCTCTAGATCCCCGATTGAAGCTTTACTCTTTTCTCTAAGAGGCTTCCAATGATTTCATTCAGCAATAATATACTTGAGACATAATAGCACAATGGAATCTGATGATAGTTTAACTACATACTGAATGGATAATTCTTTATTATCTAACTGTTATCTGACTCTTTGTCCATCTTTAATTATAGTGAACCCTAGGGAATATATAGTGGAGAATTCGGCTGTCTAACCCTCAGTTGACACCTCTTCAATGAAATGGCAGCCGTTGCCATTGAATCACCCATCCTCATCTCAGCAGCAATGGTGTAAGTCCCAGGGAACATCCCCTGGCTCTTGATCAGGTCATCTTCCCATTTCCAAGTAAAAAGACACCAAAGAGGATGGCGGTACCCCTCATTACTCAGGGCAATCTCGCTCACATAGTAGAAGAGCGATGGGTAACAGCTCTTCTGCTTCATATCCCACCCCCAGTACCCACACTCACCTCAGCAGAACTGTTGTGGAGAATTAGTGAAATCTGTGCCAAGATTGTCAAATTGAAATTGGTCGGATCTATTTTGAGTGGCAATCTGGCCATTGCCCAAATCTCAAATGGCTGGAAAGGCATGAAGACTGAGGTATTGGTCAAAATGCCCAGCAGTTCCAATTCAATCAATATGCCAATAGAACTTACATTGGGTGCCATCGATGAGGGTTCAAAGCCCTCTGTTAGCAATTTGGGCATTGCAGCCAATATGATGCCATTGACTGAACGGTTAGTTCAGCGACCAGGCGCAGATGGGTTATGCGTCCTGAACCCATTCCCAACTAAATGGACCCGCCCCTATGTGGGGTGGCCTTGGGGGATTCCCATCGCTTGTTAGGCCAAACACCATCGCACCAACTGTCAGAAATGTAGTCAAACCCCAGTTCAGATGTTTGAGGTTGAACTGACAGCGACTTGGCCCACCGCCAAACTTTGCAATGTTGGTTCTCAAGGAATAAACCCGCCCATTCCCAAACAATTCGCTGGTTAGGTCAAAATTGTGGGACCTGATCCCAGCTTGTCACTACCCCAATCGACCACTATTTAATCAGTTGCATGGCACTGAGAAGATTGTTGGTCAATTTTTCTTCCTTTTCCTTCAAATAAAATTATACCAAAAAAAACTAAACAATTTTTTTATTTCTTCCAACCGCATCCCTGATGACATTTCCCTGGTGGCCTGTTGGTCCATATACCGGATGGGCTCTACCAGTACTCTTGGTCACTATGGCCCCCTCCATCATCAATTGGGTTCAGCAAGTTCAATATTTTTGACTCTACAACCCCATGATCACTAACTTCTGGCAGCAATACATGGGAATCTTGTGTCTATATGTCCACCAATTGCAAGATAGAATCTGTCTCCTTGCTACCCCAGTTGAAATGGCTCCATATGCTGAGGATCTCATCAAGACTATCTCAGTGATTCCACCCCCTGCAACAAGACCCCCTGGGTCAGGAGTGGGTTCAGTGTGGTTCATTGTCAGGATCATTCTCACCATGTTGCTGCACCAACACTTTGTCATTTCCCAATTCCTGGCTCCATATCAAGTTGCTCAGTTGGCAATGCCTCTGGCATTCTGGCTTGCTTTCTGGTTGCTTACGCACCCCAACTGGCAGGTTGGTCTAAACTTCTTCTGATGTTTCCATGACAAATGTTCTTCCCCATCCTGGCTAGGATTCCGTTGTTGGACATCCTCAAGACCTAAATGGAAAGAGTCAGAAAATGTGTCCCTAATGTTTTCCTCTCAATTCCAAGTGAATCAACCATATTTGGCTAGCAACCTGCTTAGGTAATGGGACCTTTTACCTATTAAGGCAGGTCACTCACCAACTGATCAATTTGCTAGCTGCGGTTGCATCACTCGCCTTGCAACTTGCTATTCATTCCCAATCAGTCAGTGATGAACCTGACTGATCCTAATTGGTACACCTGATAGTTAATCACTATCAGATGCCCCTATTTTGTCAGCAACTCCACCCAATGAAATCTTAAGTATTCATCTGGATTGATCCCCAACAGATACAACCAGGCGAATATCCCAAAATGCCCCAAACTTAATTACTCTGAAACTTGGGCCAAGCAATTTTCAATTCACTTTACCTTAGGGAACTTTTCCCTAGCGATTCCAGGTAATCTAGCAGGCTTGGAATATGGGCAAAAATCCCAACACCCAATGTGCTATAACTGCTTATATAGATGGTCAATTTGGGGTAACTTATAAAAGCTCAGATTGGGGCCCTCAAGATTTGACCTAACCTGTTGAACAAAGAGAGAGAGTAAAAATGAATTCAATCTGAACCAACTTTAGAGGAGTCAGCAGTGGTCTGAGTTACTGTCAGTTTGACCTCAGATGCCCAACTCTCAGCTTCACTGTATTTCCAACAGTTTGCATAATGGCATCTCACTGGACAGGTAACAGGAATCTCTTAAGGCCACCCCATGTAGAGGAGATCCTAAATGGTCAGAAATGGGTTTGGGATTCCAAACCCACCTGCACACAGTTGCTTTGGTATCTGTTTGGCCAAATGGGATGCATCAAACAACAAGCCTGATTTTTGTAGAAAGGGTTTCAGGCTATCAGCAACATTTTACAATGGAGGTATATGCCCATTGGGCTTTGTCCCCTGATGGTTTTGAGGGGAGTTCTAAAATTGGCAACAACATTGCCCAATGGCCTGATGCCTTGGCAATTTTGACTAAGGATTAATCACTGAACACATTCTGATTAAGAGGTACAGACCCAATAGGCTTTGTCTCTTAGGATTTTGAAGCAGGTTACTGAACCAATGACATTTCTGAATGGCCTGATGCCAATAGTGAGCTTTTCTGAGGATTTGACATTTTTTTGCATTCCCTGAATGTGCAAACCCATCAGGATTTGTTTCTGAGGGTTTATGGCTTTTGGACCTTGATTTTAAGAGCTTGTTTCTGTCAACTTCATAAGAACACATTATCCCATGGGGGTGGCAGTTTCCAATTATTTCAGCACAAATTTCCTCAATTTGCCATACTAATTTGACAGAGGAAAATTCAGGGACAGGGGGATAAATCTTCAGGGGGAGGGCTGTTATCCAGTGCTCATCTACCATATGGATGAGATCACCCTGTGAGATGAGAGGGACAGCTGGTCTCTTTGTACCCTTTTTATTGGGAATGGGAACACTTTCCAGTCTAAGCAGAGGAGATGCTCCCCTAGCCTTACAAGTTGATTCAATAGTATAAATGGGCTTTCCAAGCAGTGGGTGGGTTTTAGGTTGATTCAATAAGTCCAATTAGCTTTGGGTGAATGGTTAGTAGGATTTGAGTGATTCAATAGTTTTGATTGCTACTAAACTTATCAATGGCCATCCACTATTTTATATAAACTAATATAAATAATATTACCTATTAGTGGTTGGCTTACCTCAGATAAACAATACTATATGTAAAGTATATCACAAAAAGATGTTGAGTAAAATGGGCTATCAACATAGTTAAAATATAAAATAATTTTATAAGAACAGTATACTTTTTACCTTAAGGTAAAAAGCTAAAAGACATATATATCTTTTATCTGGGTATCTTTAAAACCTGTAACATTTTAACAACTGTAATGCTGTGGTATCATTAATATATTTTATCACATAACTATAAAGGATAACAACGGGGTTAGTTAGATTATTAATTGATGGTTTGGATGGATGGAGTATATTGAAACTGTGAGCAACAGCAAGCAGATAGAGATAAATTCAATGATTTTTTGAATTAATTTAAATTAGTCAGCATCTAGATGAAAGTGATTAAAAACCATCTTATAAACAAAATGGTACATCTATTTATATTTGTGCCATAACCCCTCAAAGCAATTAAACCAAAAACTAACCAAACTTATTAGTAGGGGTTTATGAATAAGGAGAATTAGCACAAGGTGGTTTTTCTTATATTTTCTTGTAGAAACTTAAATAAAAGTTATATGAGATGTAAATATGGTACATATGACTGTAATTGGAATTGGTATTTGATTTTGGCTAAGCAGGTTGATATTATTTGGTTGGTTCAATAGGGTAGATAAATTAAATGTAAGAGGTTGATGGTTTTTTTATTTGATTGGCCCAATTATGTACTTAAATTAACAATGGCCATCTACAACAATTAAATTTATCTATTTGTGATTTTTTGGCAATCTCATGCTAAATTTTTTAGCCTCTGACAATACTTAATGCAATCTGTTCATTTAGTTGATCCTAGATAGTTCGATAGATACTAAACTTACTATGGCCATCTACAATACTTTATTAAACCTATTTATTTAGTTGATCTAATTGGTATAATTGATAATAACCTTACTAATTGTCATCTACAATACTTCATTTATTCTATTTAGTTGATTTAATTGGTTTAACTAATATTAAACTTACTAATTGCTCATCTATAATATTCAATTTAATCCTTTTATTTAGTTGATTTAATTTAAATTGATTATTTTATATACTAAATATACTAATCGCTATCTACAATACTTCATTTAATCTATTTTGTTGATTTAATTGGTTCAACTAATATTAAACTTACTAATCGCCATCTATAATACTTAATTTAATCCTTCTATTTAGTTGATTTAATTGATTCAATTATTATATGCTAAACTTACTAATGTTATCTACAATAGTTCATTTAATCTACTGATTTAGTTAATTGATTTAATTGGTTCGATTAAATACTAAGCATACCAATCGCCATCAACAATACTATAAGCTCGTCATGCTATGACATCATTTCATACCTCGATTTTGAACTTCTCCCAGCGACATGACATACATGTCGAAACTGCCTTTCAACGACCTTATGGAATTTACTAGCCTCATGCTGTAAAAGGATTGATTATGAATTCAAAATTATGAACCCAAGCAACGTCGGATAGATTAATATTTTAGATCTATTAAATATTAACTAGCGGGCGCATTAACCCTTTCAATCATTCAACGCATATATGCGTCCAAAAAATGGGGGGTGATGTAAATCTAAAAACGCATATATGCGTCCAATTAAAATAAGATTTATATATAGATTTATTTTAAAATTTATCGAATATTCGTGTTACAACAAGGACCAAAATGAGCTCAAAAAGAGTGAATATCGGCTAAGAAATTCGTACCAAATTTAAGGCCAAAAAAACGGATGATTTTTTTTGAAAATGACTGAAAGGGTTAAACACGGGTGAAACCGTGGCTACCTACTAGTCTATAGATATTTCTCAAAGGTGTTTTTTTTTTAGTACTAGATGGTTCTCAAAGGTGTTTTTATCGGTATGAAATATCTCCCTTATTGTATCAAAATTAATGTTTGATACGCCATTTTGAAGATTATTTTTCCCTCTAATGAAAAATAAGTAGATATCTTAAAATTAATGTTCTCGGTAAAAAATTATATTTTAAAACTTGCATATTATCTAATAGTTCAAATTGCTCACCTGAAACTAATCGAGTCTGATATGTTCATTTATTTGGGCGAGTGGGTGAGAATTGGCGAATATTATCGAATAATTCACCAAATTTGCTCCCCGAAATGAATAAAATTCAGTTAGAGTTTTAAGTAGATTATTATAAATTATTAAGTAAAGTTAGGATAATCAGCTCACTATCCACGCGGGCAACAGCGGAGCTGTTAATCCGAGTGGCTCAAGCGTAGTGCTGGCACAGCCTTTAGGCTATCAGTGCGAGCTCATAAATATATAAATAAACCCGTGCAACGCCGGGCAACTCCGCTTGTATTATATAAACCTTATCGATAAAGGTGATTGGGCGACCTTCCCCGAATAGATAGAAGATAAAGGCGATTGTGAAACTTTATAAGCTTGGCTATTGGTTTTATGGTGATCATTATAAACAATGTTATCGAAGCGATTTAAAGTTGGAAGGAGAGCACCGGACCTTAATATCACATTAACCTAAAACCTCATATCAGGATGGCCTTAAAAGGTTTAATTTAGTGAATCTAGGCATGCGGGTTATAATTTACCGATCGATCTGCCAACGGTATACGGTAACAACCAACTTCATCTGAAAGGTAAATCTCTTGAATGCGGCAATTTTACTTCATGGTAGACGATGGGTTATAAAGGAAAGGTATAGTACTTTCCTCTGGTAAATCAAACCGGCGATAGAAGTTGGTGCGCCAACAGGTAGGTGATTGTTGTACCGTTCAATCTATGTAAAATGACCATCGCTTTATAAAGGGGTGGCAGACCTCGCTACGTCGATCAGAGTTTATACATAATAAGTTTATAAACTTTCTCTACCACTGCCTCCCCGAGTTCGATTCCGGTACAGGAACTTTGGATAGGGGACTGACTGTGTTGGCGTTGCGCACCAATGCCCCGAACCGAGATAGCGAATAGCAAAGGCGGCCCATGGAGTTCCTGGCCTATCATACGCCGCGCATGGAGGTTTGGATAGGGGACTGGCTGTGTTGGCGTTGCGCACCAATGCCCCGAACCGAGATAGCGAATAGCAAAGGCGGCCCATGGAGTTCCTGGCCTATCATACGCCGCGCATGGAGGTTTTACGGATTTTATCCACCTTTCCCATTCATTCAATTTCCCCTCAATCGGTGCGGTATCGTCCCCAGGTCGGCCCACCTCGAATAAAGAAAAGTGTACTTTCCATTGAATTGAAGTCCTAAACTGAGCGACGGGCCAAAAAAGTTAATTATTTTTAGATTTGACTCATGTTTCGCCTTGGCCTTAATTGGGTTAAGGGATGATCGTGGATCCGATGAATTTAATCTACGCCGATGGGATTTCGTACGCTTCGAATTTGACGATATTTTATTGACATGGCGCTATACCCAATCAGAACGTATTTTACGATATTGAGGTGGGCGGAGGTTGCTGATAGCTGGTCAACAGTTGTATCCATTGGCTGGGTTATCACCGATAGATAGCGGAATTTAATTAATCCTTCGATTGATACGTTTAATCAATAGCACCCAATATCTAAAGGGGTTTTAGGCATGCATAATAATCGGTAACCCTCCATAATTTCCTATATTAAATAGTTGGTTGGATTGATACGCCTATCTGAAATTGGTTATAGAGGCTTGATTTGGCAGCCAGTTGGTAGCTGCTAACATGCCATTATTCCTCTTAAGTGGTTGATCTCAGGAGTCGATTGCACTAATGAAGTGCGGGGTGTGAATGTGATGAGGTAGATGCGGCTGCCTGCACTCGATTCCAATTGGCTCAAGAGGATTGTGGGGTGCGTGATGACGATTCTAAAGGGTGACGATTAGCTGAGGTGTATGAACATCATCATCATGACAGCATAGAGGCAGGTATTGAGTAAACATTGGTGATGAACGAATCAAACCACACCGTTGGATATTAATGAAACGGGGGAAATCTTACCCAATCATAATGAACTTAAAGCTCTGGGGGTAATATGGTTTGAGATGATTGGTTGGGACGGTTAGGCAGCGGGAGCCAGGTAGAGCCGCCGTCTCATGTATTCAAAGGCGCTACCATCTAAAAGTAAGGTGGGTTAAAATTCCATTCCAATGTATCGGACAACGGAAGAAAGTGGAAAGCAGCCCAAGGAGAAGGCGCCGGCACGCTTTTCACGAAGATGCTGTTGTACCGGCTTTTTCATCGTCTTCATATTTGTTGGTATCATCGGCTTAATGGTGGTCATCCCCGTGGTGCAGCATCTGCGCCAGTCGCTCGCCTCCAACAACGGCGTGCGCCCCCGGACCCCAACCAAGGACCCCATCGGCCCCGTCCCATCAGATAAGAAGCTCGTCCTTATCGACCCCGATACCCCCGAGGATAGCACGACCATCACCTCCTACCTGCGCAAGGAGGAGTGGGAATTGGTCTACTCGGACGAGTTCAACGCCGACGGCCGCAAGTTCCACCCCGGGGACGACCCCGCTTGGTACGCAAAAATAAACTTTTTTGTAACGTTTAGGGAGGCCATGGACTTTTGGTACGAGGCCACCGGTGACGAGGAGTACTACGATCCCAACTACATCACCACCAAGGATGGGAACCTTGTCATCAAGGTCGACAACGTCCCCAACGGCAAACTCAAGTACACCTCGGGTATGCTGCAGAGTTGGAACAAGGTGTGCTTTACGGGTGGGCGCGTCGAAGGTGAGCCGCTTTAAACTTTTATTAACCTTAAAGTCCGCGTATCCTTACCGGGGGATTCCAAGGTGTCGGGGTTCTGGCCGGGAGCTTGGCTTCTAGGGAACCTCGGCCGAGCGTAAGTCTTGGCGATGCAACTAAAACTTTAGTGGCTTCAAGTCCACCACCGATGGGCTATGGCCGTACTCTTACGACACCTGCGACGCCGCAGTTCAACCCAACCAATCCCTCCCCAATCACCTCTCGCACCTCCCAGGCCAACGCCTCAACAAGTGCGTGTGCCCGGGCGAGGACCACCCCAACCCGGGAACGGGGCGTGGGGCGCCCGAGATTGATCTGATCGAGGCGTTGGCCAACCACGCGGGTGGGGAGGTGTCGCAGTCATACCAGGTCGCCCCGTTCGATGCCGACCGCAAGACCAAGCCAAAGTACAAGATCTACAACCCCGCCATCACCAGCCTCAACCCGTACACGGGCGGCGAGCTCCAGCAGTCGGTGTCGGCTTTGAGCAAGATGCCGAGCACCATCTACGGGGGTCGGGAGTTTGCCACGTTCGCTGTTGAGTACCATCCGGGCCCCGATGGCTACATCACGTGGTTCGTGGACGACAAGCCGACATGGACTTTGGAGGCTGCGGCCCTCGACGCCAACCCGGCATCCAAGGTGGATCGCCGCCTCATCCCCGAGGAGCCCATGTACATGATCTTCAATTTGGCCATGTCGTCGTCCTTCAGCCCCATCTCCGAGAACCTCGACTTCCCCAACTACTACCTGATCGACCACGTGCGCCTCTACCAGCACCCCGACCGCAAATCCGTGACGTGCGACCCCGAGGGCTACCCCACCGCCGATTACATCGACAACCATAGGCAAGCTTACTACAACAAGAACTGGACCCACTGGGAGCTCGCCGGCTACAAGGCCCCGAAGTACTCCATCAACCGCCGATGCTAGAATTCCCTAAAACCGCCCTAATTGCGACCCGCCAATATAGTTTAATTCCCTAACCCGGGTGCCCGTTCGTTTTACTTTGCGCCTTTACCACCCCCGCCCAAGCCTTCGCCGCCGCCCAACGCCTGCTTAGCCATCTCTACCCTCACGTCGCCTCCCCTCAACCAAGTACCACGAGATGGATGAGTGGCGAACCTCCCCGGAGATGGCCACCCATACGGTTCGCGTTGGGGGTAGCTTACTTGGGGGTTGCCTAGTTACAATGGATCACTCTTAAATCCTTCTTCCCCGTCCGATATTTTAATCGCAACTCAGACGTTTAAGCCACCCGCCCAATAAATTACAACTTGTTTAAATGTCGCAGGGTGGGGTCAACTACCTCGAATAAACCAGGTTGAAGGGTGGGTAGTAACCTTTAGATCGGTTTGCGGTATCTCGTTCAAGTGTGAAACTGGAGGGTAGGGGGAAGAATTTTAAAGCCCGACCCTCCGCTTGACCCCATCGATCCAAACCCCAATCCATACCAGCCATCAGGTTTAAAGTAGGTTATAACTGGTGGTGCAGCATCAAAATCATATACAGGTCACAAGCTCTAGCAAACTGCACCTGGTAACTGTATGAAACTATTATACCGTACATAAATCGAGCAATTTGTTTAACTAGCGGAGTTACCCGGCGTTGCTCGGGTTTATTTATTATCAGCCGATTTGAACTGAATAATTTGGGTTCTATATTATAAACACGAAACCGCTTACTCACTACCATTGAACATATCAAACTGTTTAATCACAACCGCTTACCCAATACGGTTGAACCTATCAATCAATTAAAGACCAACAATCACTTACCCAAACCCAAATGAATTTATCACTCTAATACCAGCAAACTATTTGACAAAGCCAAAGAACCTATTGGATCAACCAAAACCCATCAACGCTTGGCTAAAACCAATGGAATGTATGAAACAACCAAATTTCACCAAAACCTCGGCCAAATAAAATTAAGCTTTATCAATTCAACCAAAATTCACCAACCCTTGGCTAAATCCAATTTAAAGATTAATCAATAATTTACCACCGATCACTTACCTAAAACTATTGTACCTATCAAATTGACCGAAAAGCACCAACCACTCAACCAATTAAAATTAGACCTATCGGATCAACCAAATACCACCAAACTGCTAACTAAAACATCTCTAATAAATAAAAACATTAGGTGTATATGTGACATATCATCTTTTAAACTACTAAACCAAATTCAACCTAACTTGGCACAAATATTTTATAAACTAGGGGAAACAACTTAAACAGGTATTTTAAAGTTATAATAAGAAAAGACGAAATTAAGTAGTTATTTTTAAAAAATGAATGGATGATAAACAGTCAAGCTAACAAGGGAGGATACCCCAGTGGTAGAGTATGGACTCTCTACCACTGCCTCCCGAGTTTGATCCCGGCAATGGACTTTGGGTAGGGGACGATTTTGACTGTGTTGGTTTTGCGCACCAATGCCCCGAACCGAGATAGCGAATAGCAAAGGCGGTCCATGGAGTTCCTGGCCTATCATACGCCGCGCATGGAGGTTTTCCGGGTTTTATCCTCCTTTCCCATTTTCTTCACTTCCCTAATCGGTGCGGTATCGTCCCCAGGTCGGCCCACCTCGAATAAAATTTAAATTTAAATAAACAGTCAAGCTAACCTATCTTTTTGCGTCGGGGACAATTATAACTATGTTTGCGTTGTGTACTAATACCCGAACCGAGATAGCAAATAGCAAGGCAGCCCATAGAGCTCCTGGTCTATTAGAGCGCTGCGCGTGAATGGTTTCTAGGTTTTATCCTCCTTTCCCATTAATTTATTTCCCCATTAATCGGTGCAGTATCACCCAGGTTGGCCCACATCGAATAAATTTAAAGTATATAATATGTAAGTTTTAAAATGTAATTTTTTTAATTTAAACATTAATTTAAAGATATTTTATTATTTTTCGTCATTTGAGGGAAAAATAATCTTCAAAATGGCATATCAAATATTAATTTTGATACAGTATTAAGGGAGAATTTCATACCAACAAAAACACCTTTGAAAAATAATATAGAGATTTTAGAGTTTGAGGGTAGCTTGACTCGCATGGCGCTATTAGATACCCTGATAAAAGTTTACCTTGGTGCATATGTAGATCCCTATAGGCCAGATTATTGGGGAAGGATCTCATAGGACACCAAGCGCTTAAAAACCGGGTATGGAAGATACAGGTTTACCGATGGTATCTAAACTAGCTTAGACCACCGGTCCAAGCTTTAAATGCGGCAGTTGGATCCGTTGGTTATTGCTTTAATTTTTTTATATTGGGAGCTTGGAATTGGCTGCATAATTATAATCATTGATATATAACATGTGACTCTCAACCAATCAAATTTTATGAATAAGTGTATGCAGTTGATTTAATCAGGGTGCATGGACCTAAGGATGGACATACCAAAGGCCCAAAGGGCAGAACAAAAATCTTAATAGACCAAAACACCCGGTGAGTGTTACAAAACAAACCCAAATATAAACATGCTGTTGTGAAATTGACCTTGAGCTCCGCTAGTGTGCCAGGCCAACCAGTATGAAGACTGGTGGCCCTTTTGTTATTTCACCTTCATTGGTGTACCAACCACTATAAGTCCTGCATCCAACCTACCAACTAACCACCAACAGCTTCGCCTTTAGCCCCAAATGTCCTCAGCGTGTGCCCCAGCAAGTCCTGCCCCCTTCCTGGGCAGCTCAGGTACTTCCACACTGCCCCACCCTTGTGACCCTTCACCAACCCATCTGGGCATGCCCCAGTGAGTCCATCCCCCTCTTGGGTGGCTATGGCACCTCCCACACTGCACCCCACTAGGGTTGGTGGCTTGTTAGCTCATCCGCTGGTAGCCAGCTGGCCAGGTTCCCGCTGGTTCCTCATAGAGAGGAGGTATGGGAGCTGGCAGTGCTAGCCACTCCAGGCATAATCACCTGCACCTTTGGGGATCTCTTATCCTATTTTCCCCACTCTAGTGGCTCTTGCTACTTCAAACAAATAGGAAAAATAGGCAATTGAGAGATATTTATTTAGAGGGAATGAATGACTATTTATACTACTTTCAGGGCTACTGCACCCAAGTGCTCTTTGGCTAATCATCTGCTGGAAATCCCATCAGCCTCTTGATCCCAAACTCTCTATCAGATCATAAACTTTCTTCATTTATACTTCATAGCAATTACCTCTTAGGTCTGCTCATCTGATCACCAAATTAATATTAGGTCAATACATCCTCAGCATAAGTTGCTGGTCAATCATATATAAATTCATAAATTAATAGGAATTCAAGCATTCTCAGCATGAGTCACCGGTGCTCTAAATTAGATGATGGAACCATTTCAAACGGTTTGTAATAGATTCATCAGCTTTCCACTGGAAACTCCACAATGACCTTTGGATAGTACTTTGGCAGCGAATGTAGCTTCTGTCAAACCTAAATTCAAACCAAATATATAATATTAAATAGTATTGAACTAGGCGATTAGCTGGCAATTACATCTGACTAACCAAAACCCCTAATTCAAATACTATTGGAAGGATTCATCTGGTTAAAATCCCAACGCATGACAACCAGGTCAGAAAGCGGATATACACTAATAAACTATGGTGGGGGGCCAGGGGGTGGATTGGTACCTATGCGTTTTCTGAATCTGACTATACCAGCGAGCAAAGGTGTGGGGTATCCATGGAGTGAGGTGCTAGGTATGCAAAAAGTGGTTCAGTTGAGGCAAGTTGGGCTGGTCTGAGGGAAGTAACTAGTGAAGTGTTCAGCAGATATGTGGAGTTTGGGTAGATGGGGCAAGCTTTTAGCTCATTCAGGGGTAATCTGATCATTTCTGAGAATCAAAATAGGGCTGGTATAAATGGCCTCTACAGCAACCTTGGTACTTTGTACAGCCCTGTGATTTTATTTTTGGTGATGTGGGGGAATTCTTGGAAAAATCTGGCCTTGAGTAAACCCAGTGCCAGAATGTTGACATAATGGAGGCTGGCGGCCCAGAGTTTAATACTTTTTGGAGAGGGGGCTGAGGCAATGGCAAGCTGATAGTCTCTAAGGAATGGTGTGCCATTCATTTTAAGAAGATAATGCCCATGTTTAGACTATTATCAAAGTCAGAGTTCAAAACTTACTAAATTTAATATCAATGGGGGAGGACCAAACGATTTCACACAATCCATTAACCTCATCTTAAAGTTCCCATAGATTTTGGTTAGTCAGAATGAGGCCATTGGTGGTAATTACAGTAGGGGCAGGTGAATGGGATTTCACTTGGGTGGGCACAAAAGTCTAAGCCTGACCATGATTGGCTGGTGCAAATGTGGGTTGATGAGGGTGGCTAGAGTTACAGGTGGGGGCAGTAGCTTTGTGCTGGCCCATCAATTAGGTGGGTTGGAGTGGAGGGGGCAGCAAGATGCCCCATTCAGAAGCAGCTACTACAGCCTCAGAGGAAGGGGTGGAGTTAATGACAGCAGTACATGGGCAGGCTTTCTTATTATAGTCAAGGGAAAACAGATGGGACACACGTGGCAACTGATGTTGACCCTCACTCAGAAGCAATGATCAGGTGCCATGGCCAGGTGAGCATGCAGAGGAATCTGCTGGGCTATGTGAGGTTGATGGTAGCAGTGGTGTGAGGGGCAGCAAGGTGCTCTGCACTGTTAGGTACAGTAAAGTGGAGAATAGGGTTGATGCCATGGGCTGAAAGCACTGTCATCGATGCATCATACAAAACCTGGGCCAGGAGATGCAAAAGTAGGTTTACAAAAGATACCACCATCATGGTATCAGTGGGGAGGTGAGTATGAGAAGGTGTAATGGAAGTGCTTTTATAAATTAAAGGGGTTTCTGCTGATGCAGCTGCATCCTCCTTGGGGGAAAATCTAATATCAAAGTAGCCCTTAAATTGGCAAAAGTCAGTAAACTGCTGCCACAAAGATGGCAGAGGCAAGCTCAATGATTCACTTGTTGGCATATGGTAACAAGCCCCCATAGTCAACTCAAAGGCAAAAGCAAATGCTGGAGTGTGGGAGAGCATTAGGGTGAGGTCTAGCTAGATGGACCCATGTGAGGTGCAAGGTGAGATTTTTTGGGGGAATAAACTGACCCAAATAATTGGGTGAACTGGTTGAGCCAAGCTGCAAGCATTTGCCTGCTGGGTGAAAAATGATTGGAGGAGCTTCATCACTGCCCCACACAGGAGCATCATGAGATGGGGCTGAGGACATCAGTGGGTCAGTGGCACAGCGAGTTGAACTAGCAAAACTGCTTTGTACAATAAAATTGCTCAAAAGTGGGATCACATGGAAAGAAAAATGAGAATTGTTGTACTAAAACTTGATATTAGACTTATTTTTATTGTTATCAAAGCTTTGATATGCAATGCTAAAATAATCTCAAGGTTTACCATACTATTAGTGAAAATGTTTAAGTCAATTTAGTATACAAAAATTTATAGAGCTATTTTATCATAGATCATGTATAGAGTTTACCTACTACTACTGGCAGCTATATAACCTTTTGTTTCAGATAGCCAAACTGTATGGAATAAAGATAGAGCTTTAAATTTTATGTAACCGTTTATGTTTAGAGTGGAAAGTTTTACGTCAGGTACCTGCCATAACTGGATTGATTTTGGCGAAGTATCCAAAAACTCATAAGATATTTAGCCTAATTTAATAAATTCAAATATAGTAATATTGTGTATCTTTATTATGCCAACCCTCTGATAGGTCAATGAATTTTGATAATTGACATCAAAGCAAATAAAACTAGAAAATAAATTTGATTGTTGTTCACGCTTCTGTTAAATAGTGTATCCAATTTAGTTTTAAAGTATCATCATATAACGTTTCATTATACCATGGTTATGAGCATATAAAGTTACATCAAAATCAGTCCAGTAGATTCTGATATTATCTTGAGCAGATGCAGTTCCCCCTAGAGATTTATTTGTTCATATATATAATAATTTATTATATAAATATTTGAGATAGTCAGATCTAATAGATGGTTAACAGATTTTAATCGATACCAGGATCCCATTTTAAAAAAGATAGGAGCTGAGTCCAAGCAAATTTATAATTTTGTGTGATACTTAATTGGAATTGATCCAGTTTACAGCCACCCTTTGTAAGCGGGTTTAGATTGAGGTAATCATATTGGTATCAAAAAAGATTTTTTTAAAAAACCTTTATCAATTTTTTCCTATCATTACCATATAAAGTAAAAACCTTCCTCTGGGTACCTTTTCCAAGTATACATATCTTTCATCAAAATTAGTTTGGTAGTTTTAAGTAATACTTTGCCTGACCCAGAGCCCTAGAACTTTATTTATTTAAATAAAGTCTATATTTTACAATAGGTCCCATCTCACACTGTTTTCAATTGTATAAGTAATGTTGGTATCTGTTTCATCATTTCATTATAATTTTCCTATAATCTCAATAATAATAACAAGTAAACTTAGAGATGACAAATACTTGATGATTCACTATAATTGATAGCATTAAAACCTCATTGTAAAACTTTTCTCCTGTGTCAGACAATTGCCATCTTGACTTCAGTAAAATGTTTTAGGTAAGAATACTTCTGACTCACCAAATATGATCAGCCAATTACATTTCCAATCTCTTTATAATATGGCTTTGAATGAAAATAATGATAATAACATCCAAAAGGCCCTAAACAATTCTAGATGGACTCCTGCAAATTGGGGTAAACCTTTACAAAGATTAAATGGCAAATACCACTAAATTGGGCAGTTGGATTGCCCAACCATGCGAGAAAACCAGGGGATTCCATTAGAGGTTCCTCCTCAGGCCACATCTAGATCAAAGCCAACACTTAAGCAGGGACCCCCTTTTATGAGCTGGGTGGGGGTCCCCCAAGATGCAATACTTTTTGCTAATGGGGATTGACTAAAATATATTAGATCATTACCCCACAGGTACATTTTAACTAAAAATGACTCCTCATTGGTCATTCAGCCAAAATGAAATGAATTTTCTAAGTTTCAATAGGTCAGATTTACATAATTCCTAAATTGGACTTTACTAAGCTATTTGTGGGAATTCAGCCAATTAGTGCTTGCTTGGTGCTAAACGCCTGCTGGATTCCACAAAAATTTTATGTAAATTTAAAACATAGATAAGCACTACTAAAATTTGAATTTTTGTGATTTTTATTAGAAGTGCAATAAGGGAAAACAATGATCCTCGACCTCCAATTATCTAGTATTTAAAGTAAATTTGAAGGTCGAGGGGAAATTGGGAATATGTTTGGAATAGCCTGCATGTGTCCAAATTAGAAAATATGCAGGTATAATGTATCATAATTTGATAAACTCCCATCAGGGAAGTGGAGCGAAGGAAGAGGAATTCTGATTGGCCCAAATGTACCCATGAGGTAATGCTTATATAAACTTGAGCCAATCACCGCCCAAGAAATTTCTTGCACCTTGGGGGACCCCCACCAAGCCTATAAAAGGGGGGGTCCTCATGCAGGTGCATTGAAGGACTTTGTTGGGGTCAGGGGAGTGCCTTCTGATGATTCTCCCGAGGTCTGTGGTGTGGTCAGAGAAATCTGACCCACTGATTTTACTAATGCCCATTCAGGTTTTGAACTGGTGATTCCCCAAATAATGGGGTTCCCCGAGGGTTGGTCAGGGACTTTTGGCTGATTTCATTGACTTTTGCATTTTTACTATAATTAAATGAACTCTTAACAACATTGGAATATTGCAAATGGCCAACATTTCCCTTTTTTGGCAGAACTCGACCTACAGCATTCTGATTTCTAGTCTGAAAAGGTAAATGTCTGACACTATTCTGAATTTACTATAAAATCCCTTTGACACTCATTATAATTTGAATACTAAGTAGTTTTATATCAAGAGAGGGTCTTTTTTGCTCATGTGGCTGCAACTAATAAACCTGTTTAAAACCTCACTTTTCACTTTTCTTATAAACAAGACTTTTTTGTGTAAGTGTTTTGTGGATTCTGGCTGATCCAGCACCAGCAAGTGTAACCTCCCATATTGCCACAAAGTGGTGCTTACTACAGGGGTAAAATGTACACCAAAAAATCAACTAAAATAAAAAATGGAGGCTTTTAAAGTGAGTAACCCTTCAACTCTTCCCCTTTCAACTGACCTAAGAGTAGTTGACATGGAAAAGCAACTCGCCAGTGCTCTATTTCATCTTAAAGAGCTAGAGCAGCGTCCTTTACCCCCTCTTAAAGACAAATACATCCCCTGGTGAAGGGAGCATTTATTTCTTTTTGTTTATTTATGAAGCTGCCATGTATGGCACAACAGATAAGCTAAAGGTTCACCACATCATTCCTTGCTTAAGTCGCCTAACAAGGGATGATAGTTCCTTACATGGACACTCTGCACACCTGGTAAGAGGTGAAGGAGGCTCTTTTGGCTGAATTCGGATCAAAGAAGAGTCTACAAAGGGAAAAACAGGCCTTTATGCGCCTTAGCATGTATGAGAGCGAACTGACCGTTGCCTTTGCTGAGCAATTTTACCTTGCTGCGCAAAGGTTGTCAACGTCTAACATGCTAACCCTTGATGATGCTATTGCAGCTAGTTAGCTGGGTTAGCCTCTTAACCCTCTCTAGCCAGGCATATCATCTCAGTGAAACGCCACTTCAAAAACATCCGCAACATAAAAGAGGCTCTGTTGGATGTTGCCAATTTCCATTATTGTGCACCAATAAATGAAGCAGAGGTGAAACCTTCAGCTCTAAACACTGAGGAGTTTCCATCTGTTGAACAGTTGGGAGTGAGTCCACCTGTGCCTATTCTCCCTGCAAAACTGCTTCCTCAGTGTAACTTAAGATATCGCGCCATCATGTAAATCGGAGCCCTGTAAAGTAGTTAATACTGTACTCCCACATAAGCTTACTAAAGCTGATGTGCCTTCCCCTCCAGCCAAGCTGGTAGTTGCATGCCTTAAGGGTAACCCCTGCAGCAATAACGGGATTGCTGAAAATATGGATGGTCATAAGAAAGCTACCCAACCTCATGTGGCTGTCTTCCCTACCTCAATTGCAACCTTACTAGTGGTTGAGAATACCCTTGGGGATAAATCTAAGGGGGTTCGATGATGTTGGCTATTACTTATTGGGAGCTCCTGCGGGAGTGGACATCCCTGATCAATTGAATGCTGGAGGAGTAGACAAAACCACCATATCTGATGAAACGTACCTCAGCCAAATTTTAGGGTGCCCAAAAGTTATTGAAACTGCCAGCAATGGTGACCAACTCTTAGATAGCTTGATTTGACTTCTTCAGCAGGCCCATACCATGAAATCCATCCTGGATAAGTACCCTGAGACTGCACGCAAATTAACCTCCACTTTTCAGCTCAAGGAGGTCTTATCTCTGTCACCTAACTTTGGAGGAACACTTACCCAAATTTGAAGTGGTCATTCATAAAGTCTGGGTAATGGACATCCTGAATACTGGCTCCCCAATTAATGTAATCTCCACTAAGCTCATTAAGAAGATAAAGTTGGCGCCTGACCTGAAGTACAATCAAGAATTTGGTACTGCTGGCCCAAACAACACCCGTGCCATTGGGGCTTACTCTACACTTCCCATTCGAATTAGGGAAGCTTATCTTTTCAGCCCCTGCAGTGGTCTTGGACAACAACGTCTATGATATACCCATAGGTACTCAGTTTATGATTGAGTACGAGGGAATAATTAACATGAAGCAAGGTTTACTCTCGTTATTCAACTATGAAGTTCCTTTAGTCTTATCCAAAAAAGAACACAGCAAGCATGAATACTCTTGCCTGGTTGAATATCCCTTTTCAACTATGACTTTGCATTATTCCACCTCTTGGCACATTACAAAAAATTGCCCAATTTAGTGGATGCTAGGTGTCACAAAATCGACCATGGGCTCCACTAGTGTGCCAGGCCAACCAGTATGAAGACTGGTTGGTCCTTTGCCATTTCACCTTAAATTGGCATACCAACCCCTACAAGTCCGCGTCCAACCTATCAACTAACCACCAACAGCTTCGCCTTTAGCCCCAAGTGTCCTCAGCGTGTGCCCCGGCAAGTCCTGCCACCTTCCTGGGAAGCTCAGAAACTTCCACGCTTCCCCACCCTCACGACCTTTCACTAACCCATCTGGGCATTCCCCAGAAAGTCCATCCCCCTTCCTGGGTGGCTATGGCACTTCCACGCTGCACCCCAAAAGGTTGGCAGCCAGTCAATGCATCCGCTGGTAGCCAGCTGGCCAGGTTCCCGCTGGTTCCTCATAGAAAGGAGGCATGGGAGCTGGCAGCGCCATTCACTCCAGGTATGATCACCGCGCCTATTGGGGATCCACAAACCTATCTACTCCTACTCTAGCTGCTCTAAGCCACTATCAAATAAAAGTAAGATTGGTGCAAGAGAGATGTTTATTTATGAGGGAATAAATGATTATTTATACTACTTTCAGGGCTACTGAACACAAGTAATTCTTTGGCCAAATCAAATACCAGAAAACCCATCAGCCTCTTGATTCCAAAACTCTATCAGATTGTAAACTTCAAACATCCATACTTCATAGTGATTCCCTCCATATCCGCTCATTTGATCACCAAATATTTTTATTAGGTCAATCCATCCTCAGCATAAGTCGCTGGTCAATCATATATAAATTTGTAATTATAATAGAACTTTGAGTATCCTCAGCATGAGTCGCCAATGCTCCAAATTAGTCAGCGGAACCATTTTTGGACAATTAATAATAAATTCATCAGCTTTCTGCCAGAAACTCCCACAACAATCTATGGATGGTATTTCAGCAGCGAATGCAGATTCCACCAAACCTAAACTCAATTAAAATATATAACATTAAATAGTATTGAACTAGGCGATTAGCCAGCAATTACACCCAACTAACCAAAACCCCTAATTCTGATACTATTGTAAGGATCCATATGGTTAAAATCCTGACACTAGGGACTGAATCCATTTCTATGTTGCAGATAAAGTCTTAATTAAGTCTGGTGAACAACAAGTAGTGGAAACAAAATCACGCTTCAAATCCCAAACCACTGCTTGTTGCACCTTGTAAAACTTGTGGGTGTTAGCCTCTTGGAGCCTCAGATATTACCTGGGATATTAGACCCAGCCTACCAGAGGCCTATTGCTATTCTGCTGGGAGACCTCATCAGCAAGGACAGGTTTATAAGAAAACACCAGGATATTGGCAGAGGCTTATTAATCCCAGTAGAGGATATTGAACGTATCCATTTCATTGGCTCTATGGCGGATTTATGGCTTGCCCATGGATAACCTGGTATGTACCTTGCCCAATGTTCATATTTCGGATAAGCTGACCCCAGATGAGCTGGAAAAAGCCCATAAATTACTAGATAGTATAGTGATATATTCTCCAAATTGGTAAATGACTATGGCCATATGAAGGGCTGGTGCCTCTCCATTGATGTGGGTGATGCCCACCCTATTTGGTCCAAACCTTACCATAAGTCAAAGGTGGAAGAACTGCAGATGAAGACGGAGATCCAGCAGTTACTAGACGCGAGGTTACTAGTTCCTTCACAAAGCCCTTGGTCTTACCCCTTTTGCTAATTAAAAGAAAAATAGAGGTCATTGGATAGTCATGGACTACCGCAAGTTAAATAACCTCACAAAGAACAATAACTATCCTATCCCCCGCATTGATGACACCCTGGCACAACTCTCTGACTCTAAATTATTCTCTGCCATGGACTTGGCTAGTGGCTATTGGAAAATGGACCTTTCCTCTGAAGATCAGGAGAAATGTGCTCTCATTTGTAGTGAGGGTCTCTTCCAACCAACCCAATTACCTTAAAGGTTGTGTAACGCACCTGAATCTTTCCAGCGTGTGATGGATCGCATTTTGAAGGACCTTAAGTTAACTTTTGGCATCGTTTACCTTGATGATATCACATTGTTCTCAAGAACCCTCAACGAACATATTGATCACCTGAAGGAGGTGTTTTAAAGGTTAAATAAGTTTAATAATAAGTTGAAGCCCTCAAAGTGTACCTTCTTCCAAAGGAAATTGGATTTTCTTGGACACTCCATTTCTAGAGAGGAAACCAAACCATATAAGATAAGGTTGAAGCAATTCAAAAATGCCTCCCCCTAAAAATTTACATGATATTTAGGTGTTTCTAGGGATTATGGGGTATTACCATCAGTTTATCCCAAAGTTCACCCAGTTCAGCGAATCCCTCGTTTGCTATTGACTAAAACACCCCTTTCTATTGAGGTTCTGAACAGAATGTTACTTTTGAGACGTTGAAGCAACTGATACAACAAAGTCCTATCCTGAGGCATCCTAATTACAATAAACCGTTTATCCAGTTTACTGACGCCTCTGACTATGCCATTGGGGCCATCTTAGCCCAACTGGATGAAAACGGTGTAGATCATCCTGTATCCTATTTTAGTAAGATGCTTTCAATAGTGGAACACAACTACAGTGTTACATAGAAGGAGTGCCTTGCTGTTCTGTTAGCTTCAAAGCACTACCACCTTTTCCTGTATGGGACCACCTTCACTGTGGTTACTGACCATGCTTCATTGAAATAGCTACAGAACATGAAGGATCCTACTGGCCAGTTATCTCGCTGGGCTCAAAAGCTCCATAATTATGATATGAAGATCAAGCAACGTGCTGGAACCCATCACATGAATGTTGATGGGTTAACTCAGCTGCCAGTCCTTCATTTGGATAGTATCAAGGCGGAAAGGTTGTATGATCTTTTAGTGACCCCCAATAATTGGGAGGATGAGAATGGGCCTGTACAGAAAATGTTAGCCCAGAACTCTCACAACACCAAAGTAAAGAGTGGGAAATTAGACAAGCAGGTGGGGGCAAAGTATATGCCTTACCTTTGGCCCTTGGAACTTGTGCCTGCTATTCTGGAAGCTCACTCCGCCTAGGTCTTGGAGGAGCAAAGAAAACCTATGAGTGGATTAAGGATCAATACTAACGAGAAGTGATTATGGAAACCATTGTTGAAGTCTAGGATGCCTGTCTCACGTGTAAAAAGCAATCCATTTTCAAGATTAGATACCTACATCAACCAACTACCTTTCAACAACCGTTCCACACCATCAGCCTGGACATAGTAGGTCCCCTCCCTCAGATGACTGGTGGAAGCAGATTTATCCTAGTTGGAATTGAACACTTCAATAGTGGGTGGAAGCCATGGCTCTTCCTGCCCAAATGGCCAAGGCCACAGCCACCTTTTTACATCAATACATTTTCACTTGTCATGGATGTCTACAAGTACTACTCTGCGACAATGGTAAGAACTTCACCTCCAGAGTAGTCGTAATCCTGGTCACTTCCATAGGAGCCCAACAACTTTTCTTGGCTCCATATAATCCCTCCAAAAATGGGACCGTGGAAAGAGCAAATGGAACATTGGTTTCCATTCTACAAAAAATGGCCTCCTCTGATCTTCTTCATTGGCATCAATACCTACCCAGTGCTGTTATGGCATACTGGATTAGCTATCACCAGATCTTAAAAATGTCTTCATTCCATATCTTGTATAGGTGGGAACCAGAAATATCTACCCTCTTAGCTGAGGATGTCTTCTCTAGTGGCGTGGAACCTGAAAAAGCCATGAGAAGATTATCTCACCATATCATTCAGCTTCAATCTGAGGCTATGACAAACCTAGCTAAAACGGTCACTAAAGAAGGACAAGCTGCCAATGAGCTTTGGGCTCCCCTGCCTTCAATTTAATTGTCTGATATGGTCATATACTACCATAATCGCATTGCCCCAAGAAGCAGAAAGCTTGGATCAATTTGAAAGGGACCTTTCATCATCACTTACAAGAGAGGAAACGAGTACTCTATCGAATCTTTAGCTACAGGGAATATCATTAATCAGGTACATGGTCGTTTTCTATGGCCCTATTCTTCCTCCAACATTCTTGAGGGGGTGATGTCGGATAATTGCCATCTTGACTTTGGTAAAAGAATGTTTTTGGAAAAATAAACCCGATATAACAAATATGATCAGCCAATTACATGTTTGATCTCATAATAATATTATTTTAAACAAACTAGTGACAATATTGGCCAAAAGACCCTGCCCAATTATCAGTGGAACTCCACGAATTGGGCAACATTTTGCCAAATATTAAACGGGATATTAACTCAAAACCAAGTAATCAGATTCCTCTGACCCGTAACATATTCCAGGGTGCCCATTGAATGGTTATCCCCCAGCCACATATAGTTCTATTACAGCACCTAAGAAGGGGTCACCCCCTTTTCTAGGCGTGGCTGAAGTCCCCTAAGGTGCAATTATTTTATCAAATGGGGATTGATTGAAATACATCAAATCATTGCCACATGGGTACATTCTGCCAAAAAAACCTTCCCATCTGTCATTTCAACCAAGTAACCCTAATTTCCTGAGCTCCAATAGGATGAATTACCATATTTCCTAATTCAGATGTGTTTAAGCTATTCCAAATGCTAAATTGAATCCCTTCAACCCTTGATATTTGAGATAGTTTAAATACTGAGCGTTAATATTGAAAAACTCACTTTTTACTTTTTTCTGCGCCCTAAATAATAGATTTAAAAACTAAACTCTACTTTTCTTCTCAAAAAGTAATTCTTTATAGTGTTTCAAGTATTTTGTGGAATCCAGCTGTATTTGCACCAGTGAGCTGTACCTTTCTGCTTCTCCTTAAATATAATTGCACCTTAGGAGATCCCCTATAAGCCTATATAAGGGCTTGTTTTCCACTTGGGTATTTGAGGAAAACCGGAGGTGGAAAGGGGAGGAGCCTCAGATTGACTCCCCTGATTTTGCCACATGTTTGGCATAACATAATGACAGAAAATTGAGCTATTTGCCGAGGCTTGTGAAGCAAAGGATTACCATGATTTGAGGAATTCCACCAATAATTAGTCAGGTTCTTTTGGCCGATATTATCTTTATTCACCTCCAAAACACTCTTTTCATAGCATTGGACTTTTAATTGTCCAACATTACCCCCTTCAAGAGTGGTAGGGGAAAAATGGCTGCAGGAACTGGCCATGGGCACAGTTGACAGTAAAACCAGAAGCAAGAGTTTTGATAGAGTACTAATCCCCTTGCTTATATGTGACTTAAAAGGTCCTTCCCAGATAGACCCAAACTTTTTAGTTCTAGGAGTAATTTAGTTGAGATAATACAACATCAAGTATGATACTTGGAAGGAAGGAAGAGGGGGCCAAAGCTCATTAGCTTCTTGGCCCTCTTTTGTGACAGTCTTTGCCATATTGGTCATAGCCTCTGCAAGTAACTAATAAGATTCTGGCCAAAAATTTCATGGCTTTCTCAGGGTCAGTTTTAGCATAGAAGATATCGTTGGCTAACAAGTCTGGCACACCAGGTTCTTGACCATACAGCACTGGAAAAGAGACATTTTGAGGATCTGGTGGTAGCCAATATGGTAGGCCATTAGGGCACTAGTTAAGTACAGATCCCAGTGAAGAGGGTCTAAATGGGCCATCTTACGTAGTATGGAGACCAGGGTCATTAACTCTTTCTACTGTACCATTAGTAGAAAGGTTATAAGGGGCGGAGAAGATCTGTTGGGCCCCATTGAGATATCTAGAAGCTTGAACACTCTTGAAGTGAAGTTCTCCCATTGTCACAGAGAAGGACTTGAGGACATCCATGGCGGAAGAAATTATTCTGGTGGAGAAATGTGGTGGTAGTTTTTGCTTTTTGTGCAGAAAAGCCATAGCTTCGACCCATTTGGTGTAATGATCAATTCCTAAAAGGATATATTGATTTCCCCCAGTAGTCTGGGGTAGAGGACCAACCACATCGAGAATTATTGTATGGAAAGGCTGTTGAGGGGTAGTAGTTGATATTTATATTTGTTCTTGAAGCTGGACTGCTTTTTGCAAGTCAGGCAGACATCCAGGACTTCAGTTAAGATCTCCATGATGCTCTCCCAGTAGTAACGTTCTTTAATCCACTCATAGGTTTTTTGTACTCTGCCATGCCCCAGAATAGTGTGAGACTCCAGGATCACCAGTACTCACTCTGATGGCCAGAGATAGGGCAACCAGTTTACCGCTACTTTCTTGTATGAGTTCCCACTTACATCTTGGTATTGTGGGAGTGCCGAGCTAGCATCTTTTGTACAGATTCATCCACATTAGCCCATTCATTAGGAGTCATTAGAAGGTCATGTACTCTCTCAGCCTCACTATTGTCTAGGTGAAGGACAGGAAGCCACATCAACCCATCAACGTTCATATGACGAGTTTCCACCCAATGCTCTGTTGTCATATTGTAATGCTGAAGCTTCAAAGCCCAGCGAGCCAAAAGTCCCTTGGGGTCCTTCATATTCTAAAACCAATTAAAGGATGCGTGGTCAGTAACCACTTTGAAGGAAGTTCCATATAAGAAGGGGCTGTAGTACTTCACAGTGAGCAGGACAGCAAGGCACTCCTTTTCAGTGACGCTGTAGTTACGTTCAGCTTTTAGAGCATCTTTTCTGAAGTAGAAAATGGGATGATAGACCTCATGCTCGTCCAGGTGAGCCAAAATAGCTAACAGCGTAATCAGAGGCATTTGTGAACAACATGAAGGTCTTTCCATAGCTAGGGTGGCGGAGGATCGTCCTTCTTTGCAATAGACCCTTCAAGTTCTGAAAAGCGGACTTTTGTTCAGCACCCCAATGGAACAGAGTGTTCTTAGCCAAGAGGCGGATGAGGGGCTCACTGAGCTGAGCAAACTTGGGGATGTCCTGATAGTAATATACCATCATGCCCAGAGATACCTGAATATCCAGAAGATTTTTAGAAGAAGGCATTTTTGCTATGGCTTTAACCTTATCCTGTAGGAGTTGTATTCCTTCCTGAGAGATGGCGTTTCCCAAAAAAATTTTCTCTGGAAAAGGTGCACTTAGAGCGTTTTAACTTGGTGCTGGGCTCACGTAGACGCTAAAACACCTCCTTAAGGTGAGTAAGATTTTCATTGAAGGTCTGGGAGAACACCATGATGTTATCGAGATAAACAATGATGCAACTTAATTTCAGGTCCTGCAGGATATGGTCCATGGCTCGCTGAAAAGTTTTGGGTGCGTTGCACAGCCCTTGAGATAGTCAAGTATGCTGTAAGAGACCCTCACTGCAAATAAGAGCGTGTTTCTCCTAATTTTAGGGAAAAAAGTCCATTTGCCAATAACTGCTAGCCAAGTCTATGGCGGAAAAGAAGTTAGAGCCGGAGAGTTAGCTAGGGCGCCGTCATTGCGGGGTATAGGATAGCTATCCTTCTTTGTGAGGTTGTTCAATTTGTGGTAGTCTATTACTACCCAATGACCTCCATTTTTCTTTTTTATAAACATAAGTGGAGACAACCAAGAACTTTGGGAGGGCAACAGCAACCCATCATTCAGCAACTGTTTGAGCTCTGTTTACATCTGTAGTTTTTCAACTTTTGACTTGCAAGAGGGTTTGGATTGGGTAGGGAGAGAATCCCCAACGTCAATGCTATGAGCCCAACCTTTCATATGTCCATAGTCAGTTTCAAACTTGAAAAAGATGTTGCTATAGGACTCCAGTAATTAATGAACTTTTTTAAGCTCTTCAGGTGTTAGTTCATCAGAAATATGACCAGTGGGCAGAGTAAATAACGATTGATCAGCAGGTAGGCACATATCCGCCATAGACTCAATACAGTGAACTTGCTGGATGTTCTTAGTGAGAATGCCCAGGACTCTTCCGATCTCTGTTGCTTCTTGACGACCATGTACTTCTTGGTGAGATTCCCCAAGCAGGAGATTAATAGGTTGCCAATATGCTGGGTCTAGCACGCCTGGCAATACATTGGACTCAAGAGGGCTAACTCCGTCAATGCTGATTAGATGTAATAAGCCATTTTGGGGAATATGTAAGGGAATATTAAAGTCAGTTACGCTTTGTTCAACCGCCTTGATTACTACCTCTTCAGACGCATAGAAAGGAAGACCATCTAGGGCATCTACTGATTGAGGCAACATATTTTTATTTCATACCGCCGTTTTGTAGTGCAGGGACAAGATGAAGGAGGGGTACTCAACTCTGGATGCTTATTCTTTTTTATTAAGCTAAATGTTGGTCAGAATATAGGGAGCTTAGTAGTTAATCAGGAAGAGATAGCCCTGCTTCAAGTTAATGATCCTTAATACTTGAGCATAAACTGTGTACCAATGAGTAGATCATAGTTATTGTTAGCCAAGGAACCGCTGGGGCCAACAAAATGAGCTTCCCAAAAATGGATGGGCAGAGAAGATTAGGCACCAATAGCGCATATGCTGGAGGGACCTGCAGTACCAAACTCTTGGGTGTAGTCGAGGTCAGGGCTCTAGCTTAATCTTTTTCAAGTTTTAGGATGACACAACGTTCACAGGGGATCCAGTGTCCAGAATAGCTGTGCCCATACTCAGTTAATGAAAATCTAACTTTTATTAATGCTCCACCCATGTTGGGGGAAGAGCTAGTACCCCCTTTAGCCGGAGAGTGGAAGCTAGTCTTTTGGCAGTTTCAGGGTACTTTTCCTGGATAGACTAGAAGGTGAGAACACACTGGGTGGATCAGATCAGCGTAGTAATGAGCTTGTCAGTGTCACTGGAAGTGTCAATAACTTCAAAATCCCTTAGCACTCAATGGTGATACATTTGGCAATATCCTATCTATGTCCACTCTTTCCAGGTTCAACCTGTCAGGTATGTAATTCCTAGGGAACGTCCCCTGGCTGTTGATCAGGCCATTTTCCCATTCCTGAGTAAGAAGACACCAAAGAGGATGGTGGTACCTCTCATTACTCAGGGCGATCTCACTCACGTAGTAGATGAGCGGTGGGTAACAGTTCTTCAACTTTGGATCCCACCCCCAGCACCCACACTCACCTCAGCAGAACTGCTACAGGGAATTAGCAAAATCTGCACTGAGATTGTCAAATTGAAATCAGTCAATTCTAACTTGAGTGGCAATCTGGCCAATGCTCAGATCTCAAATGGCTGGAAAGGCATGAAGACTGAGGTATCAACTGGAATGGCTGACAGTTCCAATTTGATTAAAATGTCAATCAAACAAATCACCTCCCTACCAAAGTTGTTGGGGATCATCCTCAACAGCCAGGGTATAGTATTGGACGCCATCGACGAGGGTTTGAAGTCACCTGTTGACAATTTGGGCATTGCAGCTGATGTGATGCCACTGACCAAATGAATGGCCCAGCGACTGAGCGTGGGCAGGTTGGGCGTCCCAAAACCGTTCCCAACCAAATGGACCCGCCCCTATGTGGGGTGGCCTTGGGGATTCCTGTCACTCATCAGGCCAAATGTCATCGTGCCAACCATCAGAAACGTAGCTGAGCCTCAGTTTGGATGTTTGAGGTCAAACTGACAGTGACTTGGCCCACCGCCAAATTTTTCAATGTTGGTTCCCAAGGAACAAACCCGCCCATTCCCACATAAACTGCCAGTTAGGTCAAAATTGAGGGTCCCAATCTCGGCTTGTCACTACCCCAATTGACCACTATTTAATCAGTTGCATAGCACTGAGAAAATTGTTGGTCGATTTTCTTCCTTTTCCTTCAATAAAAATTTTGTCAAAAAACCAAACAATTTTTCTATTGTATTACTCCTTTTGACCGCATCCCTGATGGCGTTTTCCTGGTGGCCTGTCGGTCCATATACCAGATGGGCTCTACCAGTACTTATGGTCACTATGGCCCCCTCCGTCATTGATTGGATTCAGCGAGTCCAATATTTTTGGCCATTCAACTCCATTATCATGAACTTCTGACAACAATACACGGGAATCTTGTGGCCTTATGTCCACCAATTGCAAGAGAGAATCCGCCTCCTTGCCTTCCCAGTTAAAATGACCCCATCTTCTGATGAACTTATTGGAACTATCTTTGTGGTCCCACCCCCTGCAGCAAGGCCCCCTTGGTCAGGAGTGGCCTCATTGTGGTTTGTCATTGGGATCATACTAACTGCTGTGTTACACCAACAAAACATCATTTCCCAATGCCCAGCTCCATATCAAGTTGTTCAGTTGGCAATGCCTCTGGCATTCTGGCTTGCTTTTGGGTGCTTACGCATCCCAACTGGCAGGCCAGTCTAAACTTCTTCTGTTGTTTCCATGACATAATCGACCAACCATTATTCCCAGCCATTTCCGCCTTGTTCTTTGAACTGGGCGCTGCAGTGGTTACCCTTTACCAAATTAATGTGCAATCAGTAGTTTGCTGTTTGTTGTTTGTTTGGTCTCTTTCCAATTTTTGGAGAAGTATCCGCTCTACCTTGGGAAATATTCTTTAATTTACCCAAGCTGCGCGGATTGCACATCCTCCCCCTTTCACTAGCCTGGAGGGAAGTTTGAGTGTCTCCTCCCAGGAGATCGCCAACCAAGTTCTCAACATGCTTGCTGAGGTGCAAATGCATACAGCAATTGCACTTAATAATGCTTCCGCGTTATCCCATGCTCAACAAGGGCTCAGTTGTTAGATGCTGTAGGTGGGGATGCCCGTCATTAGGTGAGAGGTCTTTTGCGCTCTTCCTCACAAGTAGGCGACTCCACCCCCTGATGGCTGTCATGTCGGCTGCCCTGAAGCCCCCTGTGTCACAATTGGACCACATATTCAGACTAATCTATGCATGGCTAAAGCCCCTAGCTTGGTTTCTTTAATTTCTACTTTTTGTGAACTGGCCCCCACGTCAGGTCTATCTATCAATATGCTTCAGGCAGTCTTTAGATTGTGCTTGGATTCGGGTTCCACTCATCATGAGGTCTGGTCTACCATCCAAGGATCAGTAGATCAAATATGTGCCACCGCAATCACCATCAACGCCTTACCCCGCCATGTTACCCATTATCAGAAGGCGAATTTTTTAATTGGGTTACCCAAAGTAGATGCAGATGACGCGCCTATCTCCAAATTAGTGGTAGATTTGGGTACCAATCTTGCCATAACCCCTGAGTTCGAGTTGGCAGATACAGAGTTACCCATTAATGAATCTGTTCAATCCCAGATGAAGGAAGTCATTTCCCCGCCCTCGTACTTCCAATTTTTGCTCCAGCAAAGGACCCCAACCTTACCTCCAATATGTCAGTTATTTCTTCAGTCGCAAATGAGTTAGTCAAATCTTCCAATAAAAAAACTTCGCTTATTTTCTAATGCCTATGAAGATCAGTGTCAGCTCGCATCATGTCTCCTTCAAAGCCCTGGTGGATACTGGAGCTTCGGGGAACTTCATGAGTGTTGAGTTGGCACAACAATTAAAACTGGAAATGGATGCGGGCCCCTCAGTGATGGTGGCCTCATCTGCTTCCCAGCCCACATATGTCATTCACCAACCGGTACCTTTTTCAATCCACCAGTCCAGCTTCTGTGATCGTTTTTAGGCCATGCCAAACTTGGTGTTTCCGGTGATCTTAGGTGTGGGGTGGTGGCGTCAACAAAATGTTAAGATTCATTTAGAGTCTAATAAATTGTCATTTACCAATGATCATCTGGATGAAGAATTCCCTTTGATCACACCCTCAAGAAGATACAAGGAACCAGCTCTATCACTACCCTAGTCACTTCTGCGGGCATCCTGGCCAATTTCCCTGAGAGCTTAATGTGCTATTGGAGAATCTTCAACATGGAAAAGGCAGATCTCCTGCCTAAGCACACCAGGTTTGATTGTGGGTTTTGAATGACCGTGGAGTTGGTGAACATCAACTGCCCGTTGTATCCCCATACAGCGGAGGAAGAAGTTGTACTCAATACCTGGTTGGACGATATGTTGAAAAAGGGTTTGTTGTTCAAGGAGACCTCACCTGTCGCTTCCCCCATTGTCTTCGCCAAAAAAGTGGATGGTTCTCTCCGTCCCTGCATGGATTACAGTCATTTGAATAAAATAACGGTTTCTGATCCCTACCCCTTGCCTCTGGAGCAGACAATCAGCCAGGCAATCGCCAAATACCGTGTGTTCTCTAAGTTGGATCTGGTGAACGCCTTCAACCAAATTCAGGTAATGGAAGGGCAGGAATGGTTAACAGCAATCTGGATGAAGCGCGGCATTTTCAATTTTGTGTAATGCCCTTTGGGCTGAAGAATGCTCCTGCTACGTTTCAACAGATGATTAACAGTGTACTGGGTGACCTCCAGTTTACCTGTGCAGTTGCATACATTGACAATATCCTGGTTCACTCCCCGACTCCCAAACAACACGCTATTGACTTGGAGGCGGTGGTGGTCGCCTTGCATAAGGCAGGTTTGTTCTTCAAACCTTCCAAGTGTGAGTTTTATAAGGGGGAAGTTACTTTCCTCAGGAACCTGGTTCTCAAAGATGGCTATGCGATCCCTCCCAATAAGTTAGATGCAATTCAAGAATGGCTGACTCCAACTACGCAGAAACAACTTCTGAGTTTCTTGGGAACTATCATTTTCCCAAAAAAAGTTTTCCTCAGAACTTTCCCAGCTGGCCGCACTGCTCCACCCCCTTAATGGGAAAAACGTACCATTTTATTGGATGCACGAATGCCAGCAGGCGTTCAAATTGATCAAGGAGGTGTTCATGTCTCTGCCCATTTTGAAGCACATGATCCCACCAAACCATATATTGTTGCATGTGATGCCTTGTCAGTAGCAGTGGGAGCGGTGTTGCTTCAGGAGCACAATGGTTTAGAACACCTAGTCGCTTACTTTTCCTGGAAGTTCACAGCCTATGAAGCAGTCCTGGGCCATATACAACAAGGAATTGGCAGCTATTGCATGGGCATTAACTCATTGGCAGTATCTGTTGCAGGGTGCCCGCCATGAATTAACAGTCCGCACAGATCACCAGGCCCTTTTGTATTTTTGCAAACCCCAAAAATTGGCGCATTGGCAGGCCCAAACCTATCAAGATCTGTGCAGTTTTAACTTTAAATACAAATTCGTTAAAGATGTGCTAAATGTACTTCCTGATTTCCTAAGCTGCAGCCCCGCCCACTGTCCCTTGGAACCAGAGGAAGTGGACCTCATTACCATGATTCCTGCCACTCAAATCCTGTCAATTGTTCCCCCGTCATATCCTCTATTGCTTTGGCTCCCAACACCCCTCTAGTGGTTCAGGTCTTAGCCAGTCAAATGGCCTGCCCTGATGGTGTGCAGTTGGTCGAGCAGTTGGCTCACTCGAGTCTCAAACACTCCTTATACTCCTTTGAAGGACTTATTTACTTTTGGTCTTGCATCTGGGTCACCCCTCCTTCTGATTGGAGGTATTCCGTGCACATCATGATCCCCCCATGGTAGGACATCCCAGTAACAAGAAATGGACCAATTTGATCAAGAGAACCTTCAATTGGGTGGGTCTGAAAAAGAGGTTACAGCTTAGATCTCCGATTGTGTTACTTGCACTAGGGCGAAGTCAGATCGCTCCAGCAAAAATGGCCTCCTGCACCCCTTACAGCAGGCGGAGGACCCATGGACCTCGGTGTCCATGGATTTTATTGTTGAACTCCCCTGTTCTAATGGGTTCACAGCGGTGATGGTAGTGGTGGATCATTTTACAAAATTTTCCCTTTTTATACCTTGTACTTCTTCGATTACATTGGAAGAAACTGCCTGTCTTTTTGTACGCCATGTGTTTTCAATGTTCGGTCTCCCCCAGAAGATCATCAGTGACCAGGGCTCACAGTTCACCGCGCGGTTTTGGAGTGAACTCCTCTCAATCCTAAAAATATCCCCCTGTCACTCCATGGCATATCATCCTCAGTCCGACGGACAGACTGAGTGGGTCAATCAAGTCCTTGAACAGTACCTGCGTTGCTATGCTGCAGCTGCGCAGGATACTTGGGCCAGTGACTTGCCTCTCACTCAATTTGCTTACAATAACGGGATCCACGCGTCCACGGGGTTTTCCACTTACAAAGCAATGTTGGGTTATAATCCTTTATTTTTGGTTGGACCATGCTTGCGACCTGAGGTTCAAGCTGCCGCAGACCACGCTGCCCATATCAGATTGACCCAAGCCTTAGTGTAGGAACACCTCACCAAAGCCATCTATGACTACAAGAAAATTGCAGATTGTAAGCGTCTCCCAGGTCATGATTTTACAGTGGGTTCTTACATCATGCTTGATACCTGTCACTTAAGAATTCAGACCCCTTCCCATAAATTTACCAGTAAATGCTTGGGTCCCCATTTGGTGGAGGAGGTATTGGGCAATGGGGTATTCTGACTGAAGCTCCCTGCGCATTGGAAGCAGCATCCTGTTTTCCATGTTTCCCAGCTGTCGCCCTTCAAGGGTGCAATTCCCATGGAACTGGAACCAATCATCATTGATGATGGGGAAGAGGCTGAGGTAGAGGCCATCCTGGCATCCCAGAAGTCGCGATGTTCCATCCAATATCTAGTGGCCTGGAAAGGGTATCCAGCCTATGAAAATAGTTGGGTCAAGGCGCGCGATTGCGCGAATTGTATGGACCTGGTCAAAGCGTTTCACATATCCCACCCTGAGGCTCCCCCCCCCCAAAAAGTTGTGACAATTATGGCAACTAAGTTACCTAAGGCGCACAAAAATGTGGCTCTGGTGCAGTTTCCTGGTGGGGGTGCCCTTCCTTTGGAAAAAGGAAAGGGTAATGTAAGTCCTGGGGAATGTCCCCTGGCTATTGATTGGGCCATTTTCCCATTACTGAGTAAGAAGACACCAAAGAGGATGGCGGTACCTCTCATTACTCAGGGCAATCTCGCTCACATAGTAGACGAGCGGTGGGTAACAGCTCTTCTTCTTTGGATCCCACCCCCATCACCCACACTCACCTTGGCAGAACTACTATGGGGAATTAAAAAATCTGCACCAAGATTATCAAATTAAATCAGTTGGTTCTAACTTGAGTGGCAATCTGGCCAATGCTCAGATCTCAAATGGCCAGAAAGGCATGAAGACTGAGGTATCAACTGGAATGGCTGACAGTTCCAATTTGATTAAAATGTCAATCAAACAAATCACCTCCCTACCAAAGTTGTTGGGGATCATCCTCAACAGCCAGGGTATAGTATTGGACGCCATCGACGAGGGTTTGAAGTCACCTGTTGACAATTTGGGCATTGCAGCTGATGTGATGCCACTGACCAAATGAATGGCCCAGCGACTGAGCGTGGGCAGGTTGGGCGTCCCAAAACCGTTCCCAACCAAATGGACCCGCCCCTATGTGGGGTGGCCTTGGGGGATTCCTGTCACTCATCAGGCCAAATGTCATCGTGCCAACCATTGTAAACGTAGCTGAGCCTCAGTTTGGATGTTTGAGGTCAAACTGACAGTGACTTGGCCCACCGCCAAATTTTTCAATGTTGGTTCCCAAGGAACAAACCCGCCCATTCCCAAATAATTTGCCAGTTAGGTCAAAATTGAGGGTCCCAATCTCGGCTTGTCATTACCCCAATTGACCACTATTTAATCAGTTGCATAGCACTGAGAAAATTGTTGGTCAATTTTCTTCCTTTTCCTTCAATAAAAATTTTGTCAAAAAGCCAAACAATTTTTCTATTGTATTACTCCTTTTGACCGCATCCCTGATGGCGTTTTCCTGGTAGCCTGTCGGTCCATATACCAGATGGGCTCTACCAGTACTTATGGCCACTATGGCCCCCTCCGTCATTGATTGGATTCAGCGAGTCCAATATTTTTGGCCATTCAACTCCATTATCATGAACTTCTGACAACAATACACGGGAATCTTGTGGCCTTATGTCCACCAATTGCAAGAGAGAATCCGCCTCCTTGCCTTCCCAGTTAAAATGACCTCATCTTCTGATGGACTTATTGGAACTATCTTTGTGGTCCCACCCCCTGCAGCAAGGCCCCCTTGGTCAGGAGTGGCCTCATTGTGGTTCGTCGTCAGGATCATACTCACTGCTATGTTACACCAACAATTCATCATTTCCCAATGCCCGGCTCCATATCAAGTCATTTGGTTGGTAATGCCTCTGGCATTCTGGCTTGCTTTTTGGGTGTTTACGCATCCCAACTGGCAGGCCAGTCTAAACTTCTTCTGCCATTTCCATGATAAGGTAACTCCACTTAAATGGTAGCTCCTAAGACATAGTATTAACGTCTTTACAATTCCCTTCAAATTTGTCATTGTAGGGGTTATTGATGCATGTCAGGGAGCCCGTAGGATGTAAGGTAGGTTCAGGGCTTCACTTATTGCGGGATAGAACTAAATGTTTCTCATCCATTTTATAAAACTTTTGATGAGGCGTTGGGTTTGTGATGATCTGAGTTTAGCCTTTTCATTAGCAGGTTTGGGCTTCCATATGGCCTCAGGTTTTAAATAAGGGCAACTAGAGGAGAGGAAGAAGAGAATAGAGACAGTGGCTTTATGGGACGTGACAATTTATCCACCTTATAAGAGCTCTATGAAGAAGGAGGTCTAGGAAAAGAGTTAACTGCCTTTGACGGCAGAGCTTTTGAAACTGATGAAGGAGGGGAGCGCCTTCCCTTCACAGCAGAATCCTTTGGCTATCCTCACGTAGTGGAGAAGCATCTTGATGTGGCAGCTCTGTGGGAGCAGGTTTCCAGATGGAGACAGCCATAGAAGAGGGTAAAAGGGTTATAGTAGATTCTCGCCTCAGAGATCCTTGCATAGGGTAGGTTCATAGATGTCAGCTACTGCTAAAAAGCCTCCTTGATTTCTTGTATAATCTGAAAAGAGCGCTTTACTGAAGAGATATGCATCTCCAAAGCAGGATGAGGCGTCAGACCAGCCAAAATAGCATCAATGGATTTATTGAGAGGTAGAATTTTTGCAAGCAACAGAGTTTGAGCTTTACTATAGAAGCACTCAACAAAAGAGGCGATTGATTCCGTTTATTTAGACTAAGACACATAAAAGCCTGTTTTTGCATTTGCAACCTTTGCATGGAGCCAAATTCTTCAATAAGAGCTTGCTTAACCTCCACCCAGGTATGGATGAAGGCCATGTTTGAAACCATTATCTCTTGAGTCACAAGACTCAAGAATGGAAGGATGTGCTTGGTTTATCTGATGGTCAATTGCTCCTTCCATAGCAGATTCATAAACAAAAAGGAAGGAGGCAATACTGCCTCACCAGGTGTGTACGTGTCTCTGAGAGGGGCTTTTATTAATAGGGGAGGCCCCATGAGGGCCTTGAGAAGGGTGCTGCTCAAGACTTTTAAGGCGAGACAAAGTACTGTCTATATGTTATTTTAACTCAACTAGCCTGAATTCAGCGGAAGCGGGGAGCTTGTCAGGGTTAACTCTCCCATCAGCCTCCATTTTGTTATGTATTTTTTTGTGATGTACAGGCCATTGTAGTGAGCACCACTTGTTAAAATTCAGGCTGTTATTATGATTGCTGGTGCTTTTTACACCTGATTTCGATAATACTTACACAGGAGAAGTAGTACTCTCTACTGACGGAATAAATCTTTCAGGGGATTTTATATCATCGAGATAGAATATGAAAGCTTTCAAGAATATTAGAAAATTTGGTTTTTTATGATAATCTTATTAATTGTGGTGAGGGGGTAAAAAGTGAACCCTATTAATATCTCACTCCTTAGTATTTAAAGATATTGAGGCTCAAAGTGAGAATGCTAAAGAAATTCAGATTAGGCTACAAATAGCTGAATTAGGGAATATGGGGTTTGACCTATCAGAGCTTTCAAACCTACCTTGCTTCAATGGAACGGCCAATTGAGGGTCAATAGTAGGTAGGACAAGTCCGTGAGGCAAGGATAAGATATATTTAAACCAATCACAATGGGGAAAAATATTTGCACCTCAGGATAACCACTCCAAGCTTATAAGAAAAGGTGTTCTCCACTTAGGTATTTAAAGTAAACTGGAGGTGGAAAGGTGAGGAGCCATGACTGACCCCCTGAATTCGTCGCATGTTTGTCTTAAAACAATAATTAAATTAAGATATTTGGCTGAGAAGGGTCAATCAAAGGATTACTCCAATTTGAGGGGTTCCACTAATTTTGGTCAGGGTCTTTTGGCAGATTTTATCTGTACTCACTTCCAAAACTCTCCTTTCACAGTATCAGAAATTTAATTGTCTGACAGTTGGATTGTTCATTAGCTAATTGGTAATTTAACCATAGTAGTCAATTGGGTTTTGTCACCAACTAACCCAGGAATCTATTTTTAGTTGCTGAAGCCCCAACACCACTTCTTAAAGTAACTCGTGGTTTAACCCTTTAGGGTTTTCAGTCTGCAGTTGATGGGTAAATCTTTCTTTAATTAAGCTGACTGATAGCCCAAAGAGGGTACTCAGCTGAGAATGAATGAAGATTTTGGGATACCTTCCTAAATCAACTATAAAGAGGTCGTGACTCTAGTTGGTGGTGCAATCCAACTAGGCAAATTAGGGTGGTCCTCATGGGTGCATCCTCAGAGGGCTAATCCATCAGCAAAAGCTGCCGATTCTCAGTGAGGCACCAACAGAAGAGTTGGTCTCTGGATCCCATATAAATTCACTGACTTCACAGTAATTAAAAATTTGATTAAAATAGCGCACTTACTTTATAGTTTAGACTTTTTTATTGGTTGTATAGTTAGCTCTCAGAATAATAGTTTAATGACTAAATATCTTTTGGTTGCAATATATTGGCTATCAAGACTTCTGCAAATTCTGCTATAAGAGAGAAAGCACACGGGGATAAGTCACTATTTAATCTGGAGATACTTTAATTGTTGGAAAATCAAGTACCTGTTTAAAGCTGGGCTTGACACTCAACTTGTTTTTGAGAGAGCTCAACTGAGTAATAGTCTTCATACTATTGCTGCACATCACTATATACTTAATATCAATGATTTAATCAACGCGGTTGGTAGAACTTTTTCAGTTAACTGGAGAGCCATAGCGAGATACACACCAAAATAATATATTTGGTACTCTTTCTAAGAGTACAGGCGCTAAAAAGTTAATATTAACCAATCCAGCTCTAAGCTTTTTTATGATTATTATATGAGTTGTACATTTGGCAATTTTGGCCAAGCAGTTGAGCCACAAGGCCACCCATATCAAAGGAATGGTAAGAAATATAGTTCAGATGTTCTCTAATAAGCTAGTACAGATCTCTAGATTCTCATGCCTTGCCCCCAGTTTTAAAGCCTCACAACTGGCTTTTGCCCCTGGGTCGCTTGTTAATTGTGACAATGCGTCACTTCATTTTAAAAATTCAATGGCGTGTAAGCCCACTTTCACTTCAACTGTGGCTAGCAATGGTGATCATCAACTATTCCTGATCAGCGGTACTGCCTTGATAGCAGCATCTGCTCACAGTTCTAAATTATCACCAGCCAAAATCCCCATTTCCACCTTCCTCTTGTCCTTATTTCATTCTTTCTTCAAAGTTTTAATAAAGGTAGGGAGTTTAAAAGAATACTCTTGGATAAAAAGAACTAAAAGTGTTATAACACCTTTATACTCACATCATGCTGTATACCCTGACCCTAATGAAAATTTCTTTTCAGAAACACAGGATAAACTAGATTTCATAAAAACAATGTTTATCCTCTAGATATGCCCTTCAGTTCTAGTGCTAAGAATAGGCTTGTCAGTAATGAATGGGAATATAAAAGATTTAACTTGGGCAACATTGTTGTCATCCCAGTTGGGGATTTTGAGGGCTCTGTGAGCTCTGTCATAAATTGTATGAAGCCTCAACTTTGGGTTCCTTATCTATTTACTATTTTAATCATCTCCTAATTTTCTATTTATTATTGTTTTATCAACTGATTCTTTGTTTGGCAAAGGCTCAAAATAATCATTGACTTCATATTATTATCTTAATAAACAATGCTTTGTTGAGTCAAAAAACTAAATTTGTCATTAAATTTCAATATATGATATCAAATTGTTTCCAACTAATAATGTTAAATATCCAAACAAACTTGCTTAGGATAAGTTACCTCTGACTCCATTATCAGATAAGCTTAGGTGATTTTCCCTACTCAAGCTTAGCTCTTATCTTTAATAGCACTAGAAAGTGCTAGGCAATCAGTTTAATAAACTCATATCCAACATCTCAATAAATATACCTAAAATTAAAGACTCATTTGGGCCCTCTGGACCTTAAGTTAAGTTATGTCTCTTCATATCAACTAAATAGAATTGCTGAACCTTTAAGGTTGAGTTCTACTAACTGATCACCTATGAGAGCTTTATAAACTGGCCTTAAGACTGTTAGCGCCACCAGCTGCAGAACTTGTGGCCTAACATCCTGTTTGAACCAACACATATGCACAGGGCTTGTGAACGCCCTTATATGCTCCAACAAGTAATGGATCAAATTTTTTATTTAAAGATATTCAATGTATTTGTTTACTTAAGCACTATTATAGTGTTCAGAATGACATTTAAGGATCACATGACACACATGAGAGAGGTTTTAATTGGTTAAGAGAAAAAAATTCCAGCCTAAAAGAAACAAGTTCTAGTTTCTGCTGAGACAGTTAAAATTCCTCACTCGTGAATTGAATGAAAGAAGAATAAAGCCAAAACAAGGTAAGGTTGACGCTACTGCCAAGATACGTTCCCTCAAATGCATGATAAACACCCAAGTGTTATTGGGAATGGTTGATTAATACGGAAAAATTGTGCTAAACTTTGCAGATACCTTGAGCTGGATATACACCTACTCAACTAGGGAGAACTATCCAGTTGAAGAAAAGAGAAAGAAGATGCATTCAACTAACTCAAGCATAATTTAATGAAACAATGGTCCTAATATAACCTTATTTTTGCAATGCCCTTCTACATGAGTACAAAATGATAATGATGAGGGTATGGGCACCAATTTAACATAATTGGACAAAGAAGGAGTAGAATAATAGATAGAGTCATACTCAAAGACATTCATCAAATGTTGGGATTTCAACATGACCATGTTATCAAACCTGATCAGATTATAAATATATCCTTTTTCCCAATAGGGATATGAACCTCTAGTGAATGTAGAGTTATTGTTTTATAGTATAACAAATGTTTAGAGAATTATCCTTAATGGGTAATAATCAATCCGCCAATATTTGATTCTTCTGGGTTACTAATGTTTTGTCAGGGATAATCCCCAACAATAAACAATTAGTTCAATCATTGATTAATAATATATATTTATCTTGTAGGACTTGATTGGAGTTTGTTGCTAATTCATTATATATATCTCTTGGTTTCCGGGTGTTGATAACGTTTTTGTTGACAGAAAATTGCAGATTAAAGGGGAGGATACCCAAGTGGTAGAATAGGGACCTCTACCGCTGCCTCCCTGAGTTTGATTCTGATACTGGAACTTTGGGTAGGGGACAATTATGACTGTGTTGGTGTTGTGCACCAATGCCCCAAACTGAGATAGCGAATAGCAAAGGCGGTCCATGGAGTTCCTAAACTATCATACGCCGCGCATGGAGGTTTTCTGGATTTTATCCTCCTTTCCCATTCATTTGACTTCCCATTAATTAGTGCGGTATCATCCCCAGGTCAGCTCACCTCAAATAAAATAATATTGCAGATTAACCTTTTAGGAAATGTGACCTGCTATTAATGGGTAAAATGGTTCCATTACCTATGCAGGTTGCTATCTTGATGAGGTTAATCCTCTAAAGTTGGGTGGGGCATCAAAACATGCTACCTCCAAATCCAACTCCTGACAGGTCAATATCTAGTTAGTGGTGGATAATGGCTAGGTGGATGGATACCAGATGTCTCATTCATCATTGAGCAGTTCGTGGAGTGTAAATTCATTGACAACAGCTACCATTTATAATTGGGGTGCCAACAAAAGTGTTGGGCGCCAAATTCCCTTTTATACTCTTGATTTTTAAAATAAATTAGACGTTTTTAGAAGATGTTTATTTTAGATAGTATTTTTCTTTATTTAATTATCTGGCGTTCTCCTCAGTTTCTTCATCAAGATAGGAAGAGAGAACCTCTGAACCTATAGTAGGTTAGGTTCCATCAGGAAGAACAGAGAAGTTCCTTGAGAGCTGCTTAATCTACTTTAGTAGGTTAAGATCTATTGAAAGGAATAAGTTTCTTTGGGCTAGATGTTGACTACTTTAGAGGAAGAGTTGAAGGGATAGGAGTTCCCTTGTTGTTTGGAGAGTTTAGAAGTACCTTCACATTTGGGTTAAAAAGGTTTCCAAAACCTGTCCCAAGGAGAAACCTTAGTAGAAGAGATACATTTAATTGTTGAAACTAAGCTAGATACTAGTCTTCATACTAGTATTGCCTAAAATTATACATTTTATAAGTTATGAATATATCAACAGTTTTCTATTACAAACATCAGAATTTGTGCAGTAAACTTGAGAGATAAAGAGAGCCACACAGCTCAAAAGTTTACATTAGGTGCTCATTAAAGAGTGTAATTGAGTAATCACAGCTCAAAGAAGTGTGCATTTGGTGCCACTACAGGAGGTAGTTTGAATCAAGCCAAAATAAATAGAAGATAATATCAGCAATGTCATACAAGAACAAACTTAGGAAGCTGTGGACGTAATTGTAAACTATTAACAAGAGTACACTGAAATCAGCATCACAAACCAATAACAATAAAGATTAGGAAATTCTGACTGATGCGTATCAAAATATAGCATAATTCAAGATGCTTTATGGAGATATATGATGGTCAGCATAATCAAAAGTTAATGGGGAAGAAACCTGATTTATCAAAATGGACAGAAATAAAAAACATAACCAGAAAGGTGGTGTGACTGGACCTTTTACCGCCCAAAGATGGGGGAAGGAGCCAAGAAGAAATGTGAGTTTTGTGTTACCTCAAGATGATGAAAAACTGTTCTAGATCTGGGAAAAGGTTTAGTAGTCTATGTGCAGAACAATCTAGCACTTTGAAGAAATCTGTTCCATAGAATATCTGCTCATACAAAGTAGATACTTCAGATTTATTTGTAAAGGCCTAAGATTTGATCCACTCCACTATATTGAGTTACAATGCCAAAGATATATAAAATCTAGAGAGAAGTCTAAAATGAAGGTGATTGATCCAGAAATTGTGGAGGATGTCACTTGCCCTTATGCTAGTCAATTAATGGAAGGCAAGAAATTTTGGGATAAAGAATCAACTCAATTTAAAGTTGTAATAACTTTAATTACTATAATAGTATGTGCAATAAGGGATCATTTCCAGAACTTTCAGTAGATTTAATCTAAACTTTAAGCACAGCAAATAATGCTCTGAATCAATTTATGAAGAATAAGGTAAATAGACCATCTAGTACTAAAAAAAGAATAAGGTAAATATGTCTAAACGGAACTGGTGGTTAATGATAGAGTTGCATATTATGAAATCAGAGAAATAAAGTACCAGCTGTCAAAACATAAATTGAAATTATAACCTGTCAAAAGCAGTGACAATTCAGGAACAAAGGCCAATTGATGGGACCATAAGAGATTATTGTCAAGTTGGCAATAGATTCCTGTATGCTAAAGAATATCGCTGATGGTCATATTTTGAACAGGGTCCAGACCAAATATTAATGTATTAGATCTATGGGGGAGATAATTGCAATGTTTCCGTGGGACTGCTGATCCTACTAACAATAAGTTAAGTTCCAGTGTATTGGTTAAGTCTTGAGAAGACTCCAAACCATAATTGCTGGATAACTCTCAGGAGGGGACCTCTGAACCAGAAATACTGGTTAAGTTCAATGAAGGATCCTCTGAACCAGAGTAGTGGAAAAGAAAAGATGGGACACTGAATCTAAATTATAAAAGGTTAACTCGCATTGCAAAAAGAGAAAAATAAAATAAGAAAAAAATATTTAAAAATAATAGAAGAAAAAAACATAGATAAATATTTAAAGAGAAAAATGTAAAAGTTTTATTGAAGTATTGATCTTTATCTTTATAGCACTAGTGGTGCCCAACCCAAAAAGGGGGCCACCACGCATCATTGATCTTTATTTTGCTGCTATCAAAAAGCATCTGGCGGTGTTCCCATCTATCAATGGCAAGATCAGCTCAGGTTGGAACTGGATCCGCCGTTAGGAGTCCCAAGGAGAGGAGAGAAGAAGATCCAATCTAGTTAAAAAAAGAGCCCGCCTGGGGGAGTAAAGGAATTAGGGAATCAGTGAAGCCAACTGAGTATATACTTTAAATGATGTGGAATTGTAGAAGCCCAACCTGAAGTGATACAAGCTTTTCAGAACACATTATTGGTGAAAACGACCCAAGATAGTCTGGCACAGCATGAGGCTATATGAACTGCACTCTGAGGAGGTGACAGAAAGTAGGAAACAAAGAAGAAAAGCCACATTACCAATAATGGAATGATAAAATTGAGTGTAGACAAGACCAAGCTCTTCTGAAGGTGTATTGAAGTACAAGGTCCAAATTATGACCACAGCTGAGGCGGTGTCCAATCCCAAATTGACTATCTTTCTCTGGATAATCTGGTCAAGCAGGGGGTAGTTGATATTTTAATAAGACCACATTATCCAACCTGATAAGATTATAAATATATCCTTTTTCCCAATAGGGATATGAACCTCTAGTGAATGTGGGAGTTATTGTTTTATAATATAACAAATGTTTAGAGAATTATCCTTAGTGGTAATAATCAATCCGCCAATATTTGATTCTTCTGGGTTACTAATGTTTTGTCATGGTTTAATCTCCACTTATAAACAAGTAGCTCAATCATTGATTAATAATATCATAATTATCTTGTAGGAGTTGATTGGACTTTGTTGCAGATTATTATGGATATATCTATTAGTTTCTGGGTGTTGATAACGCTTTTGTTGACAGAAAATTTCAGATTAACCTTTTAGGAAATGTGACCTGCTATTAATGGGTAAAATGGTTCCATTACCTATGCAGGTTGCTATCTTGATGGGGTTAATCCTCTGGAGTTGGGTGGGGCATCAAAACATGCTACCTCCAAATCCAACTCCTGACAGGTCAATATCTAGTTGGTGGTGGATAATGGCTAGGTGGATGGATACCAGATGTCTCATTCATCATTGAGCAGTTCGTGGAGTGTAAATTTTTTGACAACAGCTACCATTTATAATTGGGGTGCCAACAAAAGTGTTGGGCGCCAAATTCCCTTTTATACTCTTGATTTTTAAAATAAACTAGACGTTTTATAGAAGATATTTATTTTAGATAGTATTTTTCTTTATCTGATTATATGGCATTCTTTATGGCTCCCGCATCAAGAGAGGAGAATGGAACTCTGAACTTAATATCAGGTTAAGTTCTGTCATGAGGAAAGTAGAAGTATCCTTGAGAACTGCTAAGGCTACTGGTAGTAGGTAAAGTTCTAAAAAGGAAAGAGTTCCTTTGGACCAGACGTTGCCAACACTTGAGGAAGAGTTGAAGGGATAGAAAATCCATTGTTGTCTGTAGAGTTTATCAGTACCTTCACAAGTCAGTTGAAGGAAGGCTGCCAGCATCTGTCCCAAGAAGAACCTGAGCAGAAGAGATACATTTGTTTGTGGAAATTCAGCTCGATACTGGTCTTCATACTACTATCACCTACCCACATACATATTATCAAGCTAAACATATATATCAACAGTTATTTATTTCACACATCAGAACCTGTGCTTTAGACTTGAGACTAAAGCAAGCCACACAACTTAGAAAAGTATATGGTTAATGCTCATTACAGAGTGTAATTGAGTAAACACAGATCTAAGAAGCTTACACCAGAGAAGAGCGCGACTACATAGTTACAGAGCGCAAGTGCCTAGTGGTGATCAGAACAGTATGCCACTTCTGGCTCTATGTTTATGGCGTACAATTTAAAGTTATATGAATAGCGCCTCTATGAGATTTTTGCAAGACATGAAGGATCCCACCGGAAGACTGGCAAGATGGGCTGTTCAGCTACAAGGCTATTGTTTTAAGAACCTGTACCAGGTAGGAGAGAAGCACTTAATGAAGATTGCTTGTTACAGTTGCCAATCTTCTTTTACAAGACCATGATTGAAATAGGATCTACAAACCTATATGAAATCAGAGGAGGAATGGTTAAAAGAGGAATGGAAAGAAGAGGACAATGCAGCCAAGAAGATATTAAAGAGCTGTTCATAGTAACGAAACTCTGGAATGGACAGCTGGAGAAATAGATACAAGAGAAATGACTACCATATGTGAAGCTGAGTGAATGGATGGCACTAGTTATGGAAGTAACCATCAATTAGGCCATGGAAGGCTACCAAAAAATACCATCATCTAAAGAAGAGATTTCACTGGGGTCCATGTCAGATCATATCAGTCAGACTCTGGAGCTCTACATCGAATGTGCCCAATACAAGCCTTTACCAAAAAATTTTAAAATCAGTCTATATCTCCAAGAGTGCCCTTTCACAAAGTTTCCATTGATGTTGTTGGATCATTCCATTAGTCATTTAATGGGGATCAAATTTTCTAGCAATAGATAACTTCACCAAGTGTATAGAAGCGATAACAGTTGTGGCATTTAACACAAGAGTTATCGTAATATCTTTTGACAGCAGGCCATTACATGCCCTGGATGACCTCAGATACTCCTTTAAAATCATGAACGAAACTTTGTTTCTGTTGTTGGAAGACTCCTAATGGACTTAATGGGAGATAAACAGCAGCTAACTACTCTGTATACAATATCTTTGATGGAAGAGTGGAAGGGATAAATGAAGCCTTTACATCAATCTTAAAGAAGATTTCAGTCAACCATGGATCCAAATGGTGCATCTTGTTGCCATCAGCCTTTTTTTACTTACCAGTTAAGCTTCCAAAGGGCTATTGGCATGTCTCCATTAAACGCGCTGTACAGAAGAGAATTTGCATTACAAAGCTTGTTAGCTCCAGTGATAAATATTGATATGTAGAATTTTATTTTTAGTAAGATACCAAGAAAGATTATCAGAGGAGTTAATCATGATTTTGTTGAATGTCAGCAGCAAATTTATGAAATCACTAAATGGAGAGTATCAAAGAGAGTGATAAAGTCCCAAGTTTCACATATCATAAATTAGACAGAAACTGATGCTCTACCATATGCATGGGGACAGCCTGAGAAGTTACAGGCCATCTGGATGGGACCTGAAACTGTTATCATGAGAATAGGAAATGATTACTTTATCAATGATGAAAAAACCCATATCACTTAAAACTGAGTCCATTCACAGCACTTAAAGACTTTCTCTATGTCTTATCTTGAGGAGGGTGATGTTGTGAAATGCTCAACTATAGAGGTAAATTTCTCAACCTATGTAAAGCATCGCTTGAAATCCCCCAATTCATTAATACTAGTAATGATACTGATATAGCCAACCAGAATGAAGATTAAGTCCAAACTAATGTGGTCAGCGAACAAATTGTTGTAAAGATCCAAAGCCCATTTCATAAGCTTTGAAGGGCCTAAAATTCTAAAACAGAGGCCATTATACACACCCTGAACGCTAAATAGTTTGGCAGCCAGTCAGCATGATGTCAGAGTACGCTCAAGTATAAATCTAATCCCAAAGACTATGAGTACAATGTCACAGATGACGCCTCAGAGGAACCCTTTATACCATCAGGTTTAATTTTAATGATGGTAGAATTACTGAGAATATGTCTAAATAAAGTTAGCATGTTTGTACAAAGCTTGACAATGTGAATATTATCAAGATGGGAATCAAATTTATTTTTAAACTCCTTCTGTCATGACCAACTATGTATTAATCCAACCAAAAGAGCCACAAGTGCCATGTGAACAAAAGGAGCATTTGGAGCAACAGCATCACATTCTCAAGCAGGCCATAGCTCCATAATATAAGAGAAAGAAGCCCAGAATATCCCAGAGGATTAATGGATTGAACTCCGCTGGGCCTGAAATTAAGCAGATAATGTACAATCATCTTATAGTAAGATTTATTTTGTATATATAAAATTCTACTTCAAACACCCATATTCCCTGAATATCATATATACTTTCCATTGTCATATTAATAAAGTAAAGTATTTCACATAAACTAACTTCATCATTGGCATTCTTATTTAGTTCCTATAACTATGAGTAGTTATATTGCAAAAGGTTTGAATTCAGCTTTCTAATTGCCAGCAGAGGTTGAAAGAGTTCCAGTGTGCTTTGAATAGCCCCCCTTGTGTTTAGTAATGAGGCTTCAACACAGTTTTTTTCAACACAGTTTCACATACCAAAAACATGAAATAATGTCACATTTACTGAAGGTCAGGACCTTCCAATTCGCCTGATTGTGAACCCTTTGAGCAAACAAACGATTTATATAGTTAGCTCAACCCCTATCATCATCACCCCCTGAGCAAATGAGCCACTTTGGCAATACTACCCTTCATGAATCATAATTTCCCCAACGTTCAGTATTTAGGATTCCCCAGAAACTAGTGGTGCCCCTTCTTAGTTTTAACTGTAGTTTTTCCCTCTTATTGTAGAGATTTCCTCAATAAGTCACCAGCTCTATTTTGGCTTGCATCTCCAGAAATGATAAGCCCAAAAGTCAAAAATTTTGTGGTGAGCTTCATCTCATTACAATGGGCAAGATCAATATTAGAGGTCAAGGGTGAGATTGGGGCTTATAACTTTTATTGTACTTGAAATGGTATATAGACAGTTTAGACAGAGGTATTGGGTCACAGAATTTTCAGTTTGGACCTCAATATACCTCTCAGTCTTGTTCTAGCTATATAACCCATATAAGTATAATATTCTTTAGTTGCATATTATCCTAATTTTGATATTGACAGATCATGCGGGGTAATAGGGCCATATATTGATGCTTTGGAATGCTTTTGACTTATCCAATAGTGATTGGCAAACTAAATCAAGCTATCACAGTCTGCATATAGAAATAGATGTCATTTAGTTTACAGGGATGACCCAAAATCATAAGAACCACAAAAAAATCATAAAGATGCTATAGATTTAGCAGCATATATATGCCAAAAGGCAGCGACATGGCAAGTTCATCAAAGATTACTTATAATAAACTAGGCTGTTGGAATCCAGGGGTTAGTGAAGTTCTCTGGTGCTAATTGGCCCTGGATTTCAACAATTATTAGCAGGAGAAGTTACACTCTCTACTGCTAGGGTAAATATTTAGTAGGGGGTTATTTGTCCATGTATACTTAAAAAGTAATAAAGCCCAAACAATAATAAAAAGTTGAATTTATATGTTTTATTGGTAGTGGCAAGAGGGTAAAAAGTGAACCCCTAATATCTTAATGCTGGGTATTAATTGGTGTCAAAGCTCAAAGTTTGGATTGCTTAGTAACGTCCAAATAAGAAAATATGGGGGTTTGACCTATCAGGTCTCTCAAAACTCACTTCTCTTCAACAGAATGGCTGATGAAGGGTCAATAGTAGGTATGACCAGTCCATTAGGTAAGAATTTTATATATCAGATTAATCACTTAGGGAAATCTTTACACCTAGTGGGACCCCCTCTGAGGCTATAAAAGGGGGGTCCCCGCGTAGGTGGTTTTCTTAAATGGTTAATGGGACGGGAGGAACCTTGGAGGGAATCCCCTGATTCCGTTGCATAGTCAGTGTATTTTGACTATCTAAACTCAAGCTATTTTTCCAAGTATTATTATAAAAGTATTGTCCCAAATTAAAAGGGTTCTACCAAGAATTGGCCAGGGTCTTTTGGCTGATTTTGCCATTATTAAAAACTGATACACTTTTGTTAAAATATCATACTTGTACTTGTCAGAAATTACCCCTTCAAGAGTGTTAAAGGGAGAATAAGGGCGCAGGAACTGGCCATGGACTCAGTTGATAGTAGCCCCAGTAGTAAGGGACTTAATGGAGTACTCCTCCCTTTGCTTATAATTGACTACAAAGGGCCTTCCCAAATAGAACCGAGCTTCTCACTTATGAGAGTGATATGATTGTGGTAATACAAAACTAAATCTGACATTTGAAAGGAAGGGAGGAACTTTTTTATGCTCACTTGCAGCTACCCCTTCTTTGGTTACTATTTTAGCTAGGTTAGTTATAGCATCGTACTGAAGCTGGATTATGCTTTGTAACAATTTTTTCAGGGCTTTTTAGGATCATCTGTCTTAACAGAGAAAACGTCTTTTGCTAGCAGGGTTGGTACTCCTGGTTCCCAACCATATAATACGCGGAAGGGATACATTTAAAGGATTTGATGGTAGCTGATATGGTAGGCCATGTGGGCACTAGGTAAAAATTGATCCCAGTGTAGGGTATATTGACCAGGCCATCTTTCATAATATGGAAACTATGGTTTTATTTTCTCTTTCCACAGTGCCATTTGTGGAGGGGTTGTAGGGGGCCAAGAAAAGTTGCTGCATCCCCATGGAAGTAGCCAAAAGCTTTACCACCCTCAAGATGAAATTTTTACCATTGTCACACAGTAGGACCTGGGGACAACCATGTCTGGTTAAAGTATGTTGACGGAAAAAGGTGGCCGTAGCTTTAGCGTTCTGGTCAGGAAAAAGCAACTGCTTTAACCCATTTGGTGAAGTGATCAATGCCTACAAGAATATAGCAATTTTAGCCGATAGTCTGAGGTAGCAGACTATTTCATCCAAGCTTATTGTATGAAACGGTTGTTGAGGCATGGTGGGTTGGTATTGATACTTGGGTTTGTAGCTGGATTGCTTCTTAAAGATTAGGCAGGCATCTATCACTTCGATGATAAACTCCATGATTCCCTCCCAGTAGTACCGTTATTTCACCCACTCAAAAGCTTTACGCAATCCACTATGCCCCAGCATATAATAGACCTCTATGATCACGGGAACTCTCTTGAAAGGTCGAAGATAAGGAAACCAATTCACCCCTACTTTCTTATACAGCCTCCCACTTTCCACCTTGGTGTTGCAGGAGTGTCGGGCTAACTTTTTTAGACAGGTTCATCCTCGTCTTCCCAAGCATCAGGGGTCACGAGGAGGTCATGCAGCCTCTCTGCATCACTATTATCCAGGTGAAGGATAGGCAGCTGAGTCAAACCATCAACTTTCATATGGTAGGCTCCAGCTCGGTGCTCAATCTTCATATTGTAGTGTTGGAGCTTTAAGACCCCGAGAGCCAACCGCCCAGTGGGATCCTCCTTATTTTGTAACCACTTCAGGGAGACGTGGTCAGTAACCCACAGTGAAGGAAGTTCCATATAAAAAAGGGCGGTAATATTTTACAGCCATCAGGACTGCAAGGCACTCCTTTTTGGTGACACTATAATTAAGTTTAGATTTGGATAACGTCTTTCTGAAAAGGAGATGGGATGAACCACACCATTATCATCCAATTGATCCAGAATTGCTTCAACAGCGTAGTTGGAGGCATCGTTAAACAGAAAGAAAGCTTACCATAATCAGGGTGGCGCAGGATAGGGCGCTTTTGCAACAACTGCTTTAGCATCTTAAAGGTGGCCTTTTGTTAAGCTCCCCAATGAAAAGGGACTTTCTTAGTCAATAGCCATACAAGAGGCTCATTCTTCTGGGTGAACTTGAGGATAAATTGGTGGTAATACCCCATCATACCCAAAAATTACCTGGATATCGCACAGGGTTTTGGGAGCAGGCATTTTGGATATAGCTTCAACCTTGTCTTGAAGGGGTTGAATCCCATCCTGTGAGATGGCGTGTCCAAGGAATCTAACTTTTCTGGAAAAAAGTGCACTTGGAGGGCTTTGATTTAAGGTTAAACTGATGTAAGCGTTTAAAGACTTCTTTCAGGTGATCAAGATGTTCATTAAAGGTCTTAGAAAACATAGTAATATCATCAAGATGAACGATGTCACAACTTAACTTGAGATCCTGAAAGATGTGATCCATGGTTCGCTGGAAAGATGAAGGAGCGTTGCATAACCCCTGAGGTAGTTGGGTGGGATGGAATAGGCCTTCTCTGCAAATCAGAGCGTATTTCTACTGATCTTGGGGAGTGAGGTCCATCTGTTAATAGCCACTGGCTAAGTCCATGGCAGAGAAGAACATAGATCCTGAGAGCTGTGATAAAGTGTCATCAATGCGAGGCATAGTGTATCTATCCTTCTTTTTGAGGTTGTTTAGTCTGCGGTTTACATCACAACCCATTGACCACCATTTTTCTTTTTTATAAAGGAGGAGAGGTGATGAACATGGTCTTTGCGAAGGTGCTAGTAGTCCAGTATCTAGTAGCTGTTTGATCTCCGTCCTCATTTGTTTCTCCTCAACTTTTGATTTACAATAAGGTATAGAGATGATGGGACTAACATCTTTAACGTGAATGGTATGACCCCACCCCTTCATATGTCCATAGTCGGTCTCAGCTTTAGAGAATATGTCGCTGTAGGACTCCAATAAACTATCAACTTTGTTAAGCTCTTCAGGGGTTATATCATCAGAGATATAAACGTCAGGCGATGTACATAATGAATTATCAGCAGGTAGGTCCATGTCTTACATAGACCCAATGCAGTGGACCTGGTTAATTTCCTTAACTGAGATCTGAAGACCTTTCCCAATCTCCTGATTTTATGTTCATGTCCTTACTGATAAGATTCCCCAGTAGAATATTAATAGGACGTTGGTAGGCTGGGTATAAGGTGCCTGGTAATACTTATGGTTCTAAGGGACTGATTCCGTTGATGCTAGTTATGTGAAGCAGGCAGTTGTAGGGATCTGCAGGGTAATCTTGTATCAATCACCCTTTGTTCACCCGCTTTAATCAACACCTTTTTAGATGCATAAAACAGAGTTTCCTAAAGGGCTTCCAAAGATTCAGGCAGCATCTTGATGTTACGCCCTGCCATAATGTAGTGCACGGATAAGGTGGAAAAATGATACTCAATCATGCAAGAGTATTTCTTTTTATTAATCTTAAAGTGGTCCTAAATCAGGGGAACCTCGTAGTTAAGCAGGGAGAAAAAGACATGATTCAGATTAGTAATCCTGTCATACTTGAGTATAAACTGGGTACCAATGAGCATGTCAAATGTATTGTTGGATATGGCCACCACAGGGGCTGAGGAGAGGAGTTTCCCAAATTGGATGAATAATGAGAAGTAGCCCCAATAGCGTGAGTGTTGTTGGACCAGCAGTGCCAAACTCTTGAGTATAGTCGAGGTCAGGAGCCAGCTTGATTTTTTTATAACATTTGATGATACAATGTTCATGGGGGATCCCATGTCAAAGATAGCAATGACTTGTGCTCCATTAACAACAACCTCCACTTTAGTTAAAGTTCCCCCAAGTAGGGGGAAAGAGTGAGGATCTTCTTTATCCGGAGATTAGAAGCAAGGCAACTGGCAGTTTCAGGTAATTCATCCCGGATAGACTGCAGTGTATACACATTTTTAGTGTATCAAATCATTGTGGTAATGAGATGGTCAGAATCACTGCGGTATCAATAACCTCCAGGCCTCTTACCATCTGATAAAGATATGTTCAGCAGGGTATCCAAGCCATATCCACTCCTTCTGGATTCAACCTGTTAGGTACCTCCACTTCATCTGAGGCTCCTAGAACATAGTGAATACATCTTCACAACCCTCTTCATATTCATCATTAGAGGTTTTTCAATGTATATAATAGGTCTTTATTACTGGGGTAGGTTCAGGGCAATCCTTGTTGCAAGAGAGGCCCTGAGGCCGCTCCTAAGCCCTACTCATTTTTGGAGGAGTCTCTGTTTTAAAAATCTAGAGGCTTTTGCTGCTCATTCACAAATATTAACCCCTAATTTATAACTTGCACAGGTTTGGTTTGTGCACTCCTCATTTTGTCTGATGATATATGATAAATGATTGATAATAGTATGAAGACCATTATCTGTAGTTGAATAGATCACTAGTATCTGGTCAAATGCTTGATTGGTATTCCTCATCAAAGTACTATAGATGTCCTCAGTAGGAATTTATTCTCTTATCCGCCTAACTTGATCCATGCTCAGATTCTAGTTTATGGCCCTTCCTCTGGTAACACAAACTTGGCAGCAATTCCCATCTCACCTCAGATTCTCTTCTCAGGATCATTGATCCTTACTCTTTATCCTACAAAAGAGTTCCCAATCAAGGCACACGAGCAATAATTACCTTGAAGATGGATAGAACTAATAATTAATTCTGCTAATCCATGTTTTTATTAAGTAAATTCACAGGGGAATTTATAGAGAATTTCGGCGCCCAAACCTCAGTTGACATCTCAGCCTTGGAACAGCAGCCGTTTCTGTTGAATTACCATTTGTCATCTCATCAGCAATGGTCCTCCCCATCCTGGTTAGATATCCATCATCAGATATCCTCAAGACCTAAGATGGAAAGAGTCAGAAAACGTGTCCCTAAAATTTTTTATTCAATCCCAGTGACCAACTATATTTAGCAATCACCTGCTTAGGTAATGGGACTTGTTACCCATTATGGCAGGTCATAAACCAACTAGTTGATTTGCTAGTTGTAGGTGTCAGAACTCACCTCACAACTTGCTCCTTAAATTCCAGATTTCTCAGTGATGAAACCCAACTGATCCCAATTGTTACACCTGATAGTTAATCATTGATCAACTATAAGATGACCCCATTTTGTTGGCAATTCTGCCCAAAAAGATATTAAGCATTCACCCAGATTGATCCCTGATGGATCTAAACCAGGCGAATTGCCTAAAATCCCCCAAACATTGTTAACCTAAAATTTGGGGTCAACTGATACTAATTCACTTGCTATAGGGAATTATCCCTTAGCGTCCCATGGGAATCTAGTTGGATGAAAATGTGAGCAAGAATCTCAACAAATCCCTCCTCTTGCCTAGATTTCCAGAGATTATAGGATCAGGACAGGAGAATACCGCTTTGGATATTAGGTTGAATACTCCATGGGTTCAAGCGGAGTACAGTTGATCAGTATTCAACGATGATCAGGACAACCTTCAGCATGCATTTCTCTTCCTCTTCCTCCTCGCTACTGCCTACTCAGAGCGTGGTCCCCACAAACTTCTGTCATGCCAGGCTAATTGATTTACTTGTGATGATCTTAATCCCGGGATCCAGTTTTTCCCCTGTCAGGGCATATGACCCACTTTCTTATTCAGGATTCCTGGTCTGGAATCCTCAATTTCCTGCCTTTCTTCCTCATCCTTGACATTAGATCCTTGCCATCAATGTTTGTTTGTGGCATAACTAATAATACTCATTTATATTCACCCTTGTTATTTTCTTATAATAAACTCTTGGCTCATATCATTCTTAATTTTTCTCGGGAGAGCTTATCATTAATTTTGAGATTAATTTCTCTGAAATTAAAGCTTAATTGATTCCAGAGTGCATAATGTCGACTATTATAAAAGTCCAACATCCCCCTCTCATCCAGCTCATATGTAAAATTTGGAATCTCAGTACCATCAGCTGTACGACAGCATGTCTGATAAAGATGTTTGGCTCTTCCAACTGATGAGTCGATCTACACAATGGAACCTCTTCTATGGTCCCCCTAGGATGCATACTCCAAGTCAAGTACCCGTGGACAGTCCTTCTGTGGAATTACCATAAATGACATCCAACCCCAACAAAACCAGGTTAGTGATCATCTTGAATGACTCATGAACAATCCTTCCTCTGTCATTGATTCCTGAGTTTGACTTTGAAACTCTCCTGTATTTGGCTCCAATCACAGAAACTCCTACAATCATCATCAAACCTCCTAAAGCAATGCCCTCCGCTATTGATTGGTTGTCCCTCGCCAGATCAGACTTGCTTCCAGAGTTCCTTTTCTGACTCATCCAGTATTATAAGCCAGCTGTTTTATTAACATAACTAGCCATTAGAAACTGCAAACATTTTTAACTCCCCTATGCAGAATCGAGGGCCCAAATCACTGAGACTCTATCCATAGATCTGAACCCCTCCAATATAAAAACCATCCTAGATTGAGATGTTGCAGTCTATGCTCTTCGCTTTGCCAGCCAAGTTCTTTAAAGTTGGACCATGAAGTTTCCAACCTCTCTCAGCTTCCATCACTTATTCTACTTTTGCTTTCAAGAAGCTTGTAGTCGTTGTCTGCAGTATGCCATTTGCTCCCTGCAAGACTATCTCATTTCTGGTGCATCCCATCGGTATCTTCCCCTGATGGCTTTAATGGGGGGAATGATTTGGCAACCGCCACCTAGTATCCCTTACTCGATTTTGGCACATATGTACAATGTTCTTGGCAAAGCCTGTCAGCAAGCGCTCAAGACCAATCTTCCAGCTCTGGTGCCATATCATGATTACTCGTAATTATTCTCCAACTGCCTCTTCTTGCTCTGTTGCTTCCCTCCCCAATCTGGGGTATTGCATTTGGTATGTTCCAATAAATTCGTCTCTCTTCATTTGGTTGCTTTCTCACAGGTATCAGCCTCCACTCAAAGAACATGGCTTCAAGTAGGTCTAGCCCTTACTAGCGTCTGATCTCATATAGATTTTAACGGTTTATTTACTCCTACTGCAATAAATCCTCCCTCCCCAAGAGGCGACATAGGCAGAATCATCCCTGAGTTGAGGATAACTAATAAAAAACTTATAAATAAATATATCTTTTTTCTATGCGTTCTAAATAACTTTTTCCTGCTATATTTTTATCAATCTTTTATTTTTTTCTTATTTTTTTCTATTGGACATGACCTTCACTCAGTTCAGAAGTCCATCTTTTGTATTTATTCACCCAAACTGGTTCCTAGGTATACTTAGACCTACCAGTTTTATTTGTTTTAGAGATCTTATTCACTAAGACTTAACCATCTTATTTGGTTCAGAAGTCTTTTTAAAACTTGACCAAATCATCAGTACATAACCATCTTAATGGTTCAGTGGTTCTTTGGGAACACCTTTTCATTATTTTTTTTCATTGATCCACTGCTTTAAATACTTAGCATGGACTCAATTTACTATCCTTCCATCCAAGAGGTTCTTGATGGAGTAGGCGTCCGTCACCATTTTGGCAATAATCTCAAATGGACCTGACCACAACGCATCCAACTTGTTTCTTCTCCAAAAACCATGCATATTTCAATAGGCAACTCTTTCGCCTATTCGGTATGCTAGAAAGCCAGTTGGTTCTTATCATTTGTCATTTTCGTTCTGATCCTTTTCTTTAAGGTTGTATCAAGTGCTTGTGATTGCATTTCAATTAGGTGTTTATCAATTGGTTCAGGTATTGTTTGGCACTCATCCCCAATGATGGTTTAACCAACAAATATAAAATTAGCAGCAACTCAGCCTTCCTTCCATTTAGCAACTCAAATGGCATTTTTCCTGTCACCGTAGGATGACTGATATTGTATGCAAACGTCACCAAACTGAGTTATGTTCTCCATGGGGAAGTCCTTCCTGTGAACAGCTTCCTCAGCGTCATGGCCAGCGTTCCATTGAACCGTCCTACTTGTCCGTTTGTCACTGGCTGGTAAGGTACAAACACAACTCCTCAGATCCCCATTATCTCATTCAATCTCAGGATCACGTGGGATATGAAATTCAATCAATTATCACTCAACAAGACCTGCGGGCATCCATGTCAATATACTACTTGATCCAGGATAAACCTTGCAATGTTTGTAGCGTCTACTTTCGCCAGGTCCTTCGTTTTGACCCAACTCGTCAGATGGTTGATTGCAACTATAATGTATTTGACTCCCCCGGTACTCATGGTCAATGGTCCCATCAAGTTAATGGACACCATATGCCAGGAGAATCCAGGGCGGACCAGTTGGCATCCGATTTGTGTTCTTGTGCATCTTGTACATATGGCACTTCACACAACAAGCCAGATAATCCGCTACATCATAGTTGATGGACTCCCAGTAATAATACTGGAAAATGTGATCAGTTGTCTTCCATAGGTCTCTGTGCCTGACAGCCATATGAGCATCCTGAAGGATAACCACTTGTTCCAACGGTTTCAGGAATAGTAATTGTCTTCCATCAATCTTGAAAACTTCTTCATCCATGGTCTCAGTGTTTTCCATCACTCTTTTAAAAGTGCACCTTGTATTTTTTAGGGCTCATTACTAATTTTTCCTTTGATCATTCTTTAGAATATCTCATCTGCTTGCTGGTATACCACTTGGACCATTGGTAACCTGGATAAGCCATCTGCATTCTGATGAGAAGCTCCATCTTGGTGGAATATCTTATAATCATAAGACTGTAGCTTTAATGCCCATCGGGCCAGTCATCCCTCTAGTTCTCTTAAATTGTATATCCAATGCAACAAGGAGTGATCTGTCACCACTTTGAAGTGCGTTCCAGGAATATACACCAAAACTGTTTACAGGTGTAAATTACTGCAAGTCATTCATGATCAATCATGGTGAAATTCCTTTCAGCTGCTGAGAGTTTTCAACTCAAATACACTACTGGATGTTCATACCCAAGTTCATCCACTTGGCTTAGGATAGCGCTGATTGCCGTTAATGAAGCATCAGTCTGTATTATAAATTCTCAATTAAAATTCAGATATTTCTAAAATTGGAGAATCTATTAAATACTGGCATAAACCATCAGAGGAACTCTGGGCCTTTTCACTCCAAATGAATCCTTTTTTTGGATCCTTCAGTAAGTGGAAGAGGGGTCAGCGATTCTTGCAAAATGATGAACCTTTGATAGTATTCAAACATCACAAATAATACTTGGATATCTCAGACCCTTTTTAGGTACAGCCATTTGCTATAGGGCTTCAATTTTCTGGGCTTGCAGCTGCAGTCCACTAGATTTGATCATAAATCCCAGATATTCTAACTCTTTCTTGAAGAAGTGACAGTTCCTTGGCTTAACCTTCAGGTTGGCTGCGGATAGTCATTTGAAAACTTCTTCCAAGTGGTGTAAATGGTCAGTGAATGTCCTGATGAACACATTTATATCGTCCAAATACACCAGGACGCATGAAAAATTCAGGTCATTTAAAATAGCGTACATGGCCTTTGAAACATCTCAGGTACATTGCATAGACCTTGGGGCATCCTTGTCAGTTGATACACCCCTGCGCGGTGATAATCGCACATTTCTCTTGGTCTTCCCTTGGAAAATCGATTTGCCAATATTCAGATATTAGATCCATTGCAGTGATATACTTCTCTTCTCCCAATTGATCTGGCGCATCATTGATTTATGGATGTGGATACAAATCCTTTTTTAATCTTATTCAGCTTTCAGTTATTTAATCACCACCTGATTAAAGCCAAACTTTTTCTTCATGATTAGGATATGGCTCACCCAGGGACTCGATGATGGAACTAGAAGCCCATGATTCACTAGTATACTGATTTCTTCCCTCACTACCACTTTGGCTGCCTTTGACCATTGAATCGGTATTGTTCTTTTTGGCAAATTTTCCCCAGTATCAACTTTGTGAATCACATTCCTTGTCATCCCAAATTGTGGTCATTATGGGTAAATACTTCCCAATACTTGTCAAATAATTTGAGCACCTCCTCCTTCTGTCTGTCCGTCAGATCAGCGAGTTGCTCTCAATCAACCAATAAATTTATACTCTTGGTCATCCCTTCCAGTAATCCCATTTCATTGAGGGTCCCAAAATTGTGGAATTTCCTCAATTCAGCCATTGGGGTTAGATGAACAAATGCAATGATCTAATTCTTCTCAATCTTCATCAGTTTTACTCAAATTCGCCAGGAGAACTTGAATTTATCCATGGCCCAGCATAATTATTCCAGGAGCTACCCAAGGCTCTACTCTGGACTCTTTCAGTGGCTTCCAACTTCTCCATACAGCAGCTAAGGTATCTTAATGTTAAACCCATGTCAACTATTATCTGTGATCCTAGAAGTATGGTTATTAAACTCTTAATTCTCAACAGAATTCCCCAATTTTCCAGGATTTCTGTTGGCATTTCTTGTTGCTTCAGGCCAACTAATTGGTATTGAATAGAGATAATGCTGTCATTGTATATCAGATTAATGAAGTTATTCCTCCTATTCAGTGGAGCTTCCCCATCTTTCTGATAAACCATTGGTAACATCTGACCCAATATGGTCAATGTAATATCCTCAAAGTTACATCTAACTCCATATTTTTGTAGAAACTCAATCCCTTTCAGAATATTGTAGTTTTGTTTGGCCAAAGCTACTGTGGGGGAAGATACCACTAAGGATCCAGATTGGAGTTGTAGAGCACTATATGCTCCTCAGGAGTGGTGGTATTTGGCCTGGCTGTCCCATATTCTTTCTTGTGTTCTAAATCAGGCGAGATCTTCATCCTTTTCACCTGCTTGGTTAAGATAATATTAATAGGCGCTCCACTGTAACTATTGCCTGCACCCATACTTGATTAACCATATATCTATATATGTACAGAAAGAGTATTGTAAATCGTATTTACTGAGTGTATAATGGCATTATCTGCCGAATTGAGGGTGTGAACTATCTGCACCAATAGATCAGGAAACGATTCCTTGATTGCACTAAGGGGATAGACATCTTTGCCTCATCTAATTTGACTTTGGTCATTTCTTCCAGATTCTCAGCATTTTTAATCTTGTCCACCAGTTGTCACAAATATGGCCGAGCAACTTTCTTAAATTATTTAAAAGTCAATCTCCTTCGCTCCAGATCTGGTTACTGAATTCACAAATAAATTGACCACTTGATATAGCTGATCCTGCGCGTCATCATTGACATATAGATCACTAGTGTCAACTTTTTTATGCATAATATCAGTGGGAACAGGTTTTTCTGCGCTCCATACTGTTCCCCATCTAGGCCATGGCCCCCTTTCCCAACTCCTGTGTGGGTTTGGACTCTTTCACTTGGACCACATTGATCTGTTCCTTTGTCTTCTTGCATTGAACAGCGAAGCATCCTTTCCTCCGCACTAAAAACAGCATTTTTCTTTCTTATAAATCTGCTTAAACTCTTTGGTCTTATTTCCCAGCATGGTTTGATTATTGAACTCTTTAGCGCCCTCAGTCCCCTTTGTAGTATTCGAATTCTGTACTGGTAATGGTTTGAAACTTCTATTTAGAGCATCAAATGTGGCTCCTAAGATTTTCTTATGATCCACCATCTGCGATGTGGTAATCTCCATTTCAAACACAGAATACATCATTTTATGTAAATTGTGATAGGGCTGTAGGCCTGCTTGCAGCGCAATCCGCATGTCAAAACATCCAGCACCTTCGCCTGACTAAAAGCCGTGATTCTTGGTAAAAACAATTGGCAAAACTTGCTAAGGAATTGTACTTATGGAATAAATTACCATGAATTACTGATTGCACTTTGATATGCGTGTGGGACTTCTAAATTCTTTCATAAAGCCGCCTTGGCCTCTGAGTATGACTAGCTTTCCCCCTCTAGATGGGGTAACACTAGTTCTGACAATCAGTGTCTAAACAGTTCAACACCATCAAAGCCTTTTGACAATCACTTTAACTAAACATTGTTAAATCAAATAATTGGAAAAATCTAGGGACGTTATCCTAATGGAATTTAGGTAATTTTGGTGTGGCTCTAAATTCCTCCAAAGTTTCTCTAGCCACCACTCTTGGTTTGGCTACTCGACTAACTTGTGGAGTGATTTCAGGAGTCATCTCTGAAATGGCTGTGAATGCGATCAGCATATTTCATGGAATAGTCACCTTTCAACTGGAGTTCTCAGGGTCCTCTCTTTGGTGTTGTTCACCGCATAGGGCTCACATTCACATTTGTGAGTCTTCAACTCCTCAATTTGCTTAATCAGCCGCTCTATATCTGCACTGAATGCTTGTAATCAAACGCAATCCATTTCAAATTCCTTTTTAAGAATAAAAATTTCTCAACCTAGATCTCCTTCCTTTTTTTAATGATGTTAATTTTCCTAGTAACTCATTACCAAAACTAGAAACATCTTTGACTCCTTCCTCAAGCTTGGAAAATCTCTGTTCCAAGGTATTAAATTCTCAATGATCCGCAGAATTCAAGGCGTTCTTGTTGACTGTTGCCAACTCCGTCCATAATTTTCTTAACTCATCCTTGTATTACATCTTGTCCTAGTATCCTACTTAACTACAAACCCTGTAGTGAGCACCAAAAAGTTAAAAATCTAGGGGTTTCGCTGCTTGTTCACAAATGTCAACCCCTAAAACATAACTTGCACAGGTTCAGTTTGTGCACTCCTTGCATTGTCTGATGATATATGATATATGATTGATAACAGTATGAAGACTATTGCCCGTAGTTGAATAGATCACTAGTTTCTGGTCCAACGCTTGACCGGTTTTCCTCCTCAAAAATCTCTAGATGTCCTCAGTATGATTTATTTCCTTATCCGCCTAACTTTATTCATGCTCAGATTCTAATTTACGGCCTTTCCTTTGGTGACGTGAACTTGGCAGCAATTACCATCTCAGCTCAGCTTCTCTTATCAGGATCCTTGATCTTTACTCTTTATCCTACAAAAGAGTCCCTAATTAAAGGACACAAGCAATAATTTCCTTAAAGATGACTAGAACTAATAATGAATTCTGTTAAATCATGTTTTTTATTAAGTGAATTCACAGGGGAATTTATAGAGGGAATTCAGCGCTCAAACCTCATTTGACATCTTAGACTTGAAACAGCAGCCGTTTCTGTTAAATTACCATTTGTCATCTCATCAGCAATGGTCCTCCCCATCCTGGTTGGATATCCATCATCAGATATCCTCAAGACCTAAGATGGAAAGAGTCAGAAAACGTGTCCCTAACATTTCAGCTCAATCCCAGTGAACCAACTATATTTGGCAATCACCTGCTTAGGTAATGGGACTTGTTACCCATTATGGCAGGTCATAAACCAACTGATTGATTTGCTAGTTGCAGGTGGAATCACTCGCCTCACAACTTGCTCCTTAAATTCCCAAATTGGTCGGTGATGAAACCCAACTGATCCCAATTGTTACACCTGATAGTTAATCATTAATCAACTATCAGATGCCCCCATTTTGTTGGCAATTCTGCCTGACAAGATCTTATGCATTCACCAAGGTTGATCCCTTATGGGTTAAACCAGGTAAAGAATCTAAAAAACCCCTGAACATTGTTAACCTGAAATCAGGGTCAACCAACACTCAATTCACTGGCTATAGGGAATTATCCTCTAGAGTCCAATGGTAATCTAGATGGCCGGAAGTGTGGGAAAAATCCCAACATTCTGTATTTGTCATGGCTCTATTTTCAACCTTTAAAGTAGCAGGTTTAGACTGACCTATGGCTACAGGTCTCAGACTAGATTTGGCTGGAGGAAAGGTTGAGTGAGATAACAATTGGGAGGTGGAGGCTTTAACTACTCCAGTTTTGGGTCAATCAGCAGATGTGTGCGGCGGGGAAGCAGGCAGTTTGTCTTTTGTATCCTAGTCATTTAACCCATTTATGGAAGAGGCGAAAGTCACCAGAGAGAGGGGTTTACGCTTAGGAGCAGGCTTTGGGGCCACTTTTAGAGGCAATTTCTAATAAAAGATGACTTTTGATAGCAAGGTGGGGTAAGGAAGCGCAGCTCCATTGACGAGGATGCACTCTGGCTTACTGGCTTGAGAGCGTCAGGTTTTCTGGGTGGAGGAAGTTCAGGTTTGAGCTACACAGTAGGTGCTGGGCTCAGATAGTAACAAAGCATAGGAGGTCCCATAGGGCTCATCATAGCCTCCTTTGGCGGGGCTACCGTTGAATAAGTCTTAATGGTCAACATCTGGGGGTTTGACCCAACACCTGGTGTAGCTTCAGCGTTATAACTATCTGCAACCTTCAGCAGAGCCTTATTGATATCACAGAAAGTCTGGAGGTGGCGTTTTACAGAGATAATATAACGAGCTATAGAAGGGTGAGACTTAACCCGCTCAGAATGGCAGCAATGGCGTCATCAAGAGGTAGCATTTTGGCAAGCAGCAGAGGTCGAGCTTTCCTATAGAACCGCTCAACAAAAGAAGTGATTTCTTCCTCTTGAAGATTAAGGCACATAAAAGCCTGTTTTTGTCGTTGTAAACTCTTCTTGGAACAAAATTCATCAGTAAGTGCTTGTTTAACCTCCGCTCAGGTGCTGAAGTTGATTATGTTGGGAACCATGATTTTTTGAGCTATATGACTCAAGCAAGGAAGGATGTACTGGGTTTATTGTTGGTCAGTTGCTCCTTCCATAGAAGCCTCACAAATAAAGTAGTAGGCGGCAATACTGCCCTCACTCAGGGTGAACTTATCTTGGAAAGGGTGTTAGGAATGGAGTGCTACTCAAGCCTTTTGAGGGGAGAAAAAGCGCTGGCTAGCTGTTTTTCCAAAGTGGCTAGCCTAGGGTTACTTTCAGCGGGGAAGTTGTGAGGGTTTGGGGCCTGCCTGCCTCTATTTTTACTATAATTTAAGTGGTGTACTACCCCCTGTAGTGAGCACCACTTTTTGGAATTGGGGGAGATGGATGCTCGCTAGTGCTAATTGGCCTAATTCCAACAGTTATAAGCAGGATAAGTTACATTCTCTACTGCTGGGTAAATATTTGGTAGGGGGTTATTTGTCCATGTATACTTAAAAAGTAATAAAGCCCAGGCAATAATAAAAAGTTGTATTCTATATAATTTATTGGTAATGTGAGAGGGTAAAAAGCAAACCCCTTTAATATCTTAATGCTGGGTATTAAATGGTGTCAAAGCTCAATGTTCGTATTGTGTAGTAAGTCTGAATAAGGAAATATAGTGTTTCAACCTATTGGGTTTCTTGAAACTCACTTTGCTTCAAGGGAATGGCCAATGAAGGGTCAATAATAGGTATGACCATTCCATTAGGTAAGGATTTTGTATATTAGAAGTATCACCATGGGAAAAATTTCTTACACCTGGTGGGGCCCCCTCTGAGGCTATAAAAGGGGGGAAGTCCCGCATAGGTGGTTTTCTTAAATGGTTAATAGGACGAGGAGGAACCTTGGACGGACTCCCTTGATTCCATCACATAATTGGTGCAATTTGAGTATCTAAACTCGAGCTTTTGGCCAAATATTATTAATGAAAGTATTGCCCAAATTTTAATGGTTCCACCAAGAATTGGCCAGGGTCTTTTGGCCGATTTTGCTATATTATAAACTGAATCACTCTTATTACAATAAAAGAATTGTAATTGTCCAACTTAGGCAATTTTTAAGTTATATTTAAAAGGAGAAATAAGCTGATTGGTTATGTGAAGTTTAGGTGGCATATCTTATCTGGCGGCCAAATTTTAATCAGTTCAAGTACTATAGGGCTCTGCTGTCAGTTGGAAGCTGAGTGTTATAGTGTTAGCCCAGTATCCGTTTATAATAGTATATATTATGTATAGTCTGGGTTTTTTTAGATTTTTAAAATGCCATACTTACTCTCCTTAACTTAATAATTAAGGTTGATCCCCAGGAGAATTATTCCCTAGCCCTCATTAGTATGAAGCATTAACATGTTGACTGCCAAACTACAAGATAACTCATAAATTGTATCCTAGGCAATAATGCAAACTATGGGTTATCTCATAGTGGCAGTCAACGTGTTAAATAATAGGTAGAAAAATTCCGTAAAACCTGTTTAATATGGGTTATCAGTCATCTTTTAATAAAAGCAAGCTGTATCACCAATGATAGAAAAAAGTAAATGCAGTCAGCTTCTAGTTGCGCTGTCTTCCCTATATTTTGAATAAAATAACATATTTATAGCTGTCAAAATGGGTTAGGGTATCAGATATCAGTGCACAAATTTTACATTAAAAACTATAAGCTACTGTAATAGGATAGAGGCCTTGGAAAACTTGCAAAGGCAAACCCTTTTTGACAAGAGAGATTTTTATCTATAATTCAAAAGAAGCACAATGTAGTATTGAATACTGACAAAGGCTTTCTGGCTTGTTGAGGGTGTCTTCTTCGCTGAGGATTGTTCCAGTAATGTAGGAAAGAAGAATCCTTTAACATTGGAGTTCCATGAAATATTCCCCTTCCACTAACATTTACTTTGGTGAATTTATAAATACTAAGCTTCACTTAAAAGTGGTGGATTAGAGGGGTAATTATTTAAACTAGTATTTTGGAGCAATCACAAGAGCTCAGGATATTTCCATTATAGTTGCAACCAAATGACTGCAATTTAGAATCTGACAAATGGCCCTAATATCATTAAAAAAACTTCTGCCATAAATTTTATGCCAGTGCAAGGGACATAAGAGAATAGTAGGATCAAACTTGACATCAGTGTAAATGGTGCTGGTGGGGTTCAAGATTTCGATCTGTCATAATAATTTTATATAACTTGAAGCGCTGAGACCAAAACACTAAAAGTAATTGAATTCAACTTTAGTGACTACATATAAAGTCGTGGGCCACACGCTGAGGATTTATGGTAATGGATCAAAACCTATGTCTAATTATATAAAATAATACTTATTTAAAATATTATCGCCTAAATTGATGGTTGGTCAAACCATCTGTAACAATGGTTATATCTAGCAGCTGAGAAAAAGTCTTATTGTTACATCACTCATACTTATGCTCCTACCGCTGACAGTTGGCCGCAGATATAGAGAGCAAGCTTTCAAATGATTGGGGAACTTATAAAAGTTTGTAGTAAAACATTATTGTATTCAAAAATGCAAAGTTTGGGATGCTGATATTATTAAAGGCAGCCATGGGACTTATAGTCTATATGGACATATGAAGCTATTTTTAAAACAGTCTACACATTGGAAAGTTTTTATAGGCACATGGCAGTTTTCTGAACCATTTGGAATTATTAAACTTATTATCATGACCAAGCCAACGCCAAATGTGATATTTGCAATTTTATCCTGACAGGAAAAGTCACTTGCTTATGGAGCTCAATAAAGCCTCATTTTAATGCTCAATATAAGACCTCTCAATTGCACATTGAAAACTTCATCATATTGGATTTAAATGATGGCCTCAAGTGAGCTTTGATGACCTTCTGGATCATTCCCACCCCCTCATGCACATGGTCTTTTCCCATAAAAGGTATGAAGCTTCCCTTGTATCAGAGGTAACCCCATTTTGGTTTTCTAATAGTCTTTGGAACTTTTTGAAGGCATTTTCTAAAACTCAAAATACTAGATTCTGTTTTTAGTCTATGCCAAGCCTGTGAGTCTAGATTGTTGTAGCGGGTTTCAGTCTTTAAAATTTCTGTATTATCATAAGAAATTGCAAAAAGTAAATTAGCATTATACGCAAAGCTTAAACTACAATAATCAGCTAGAAAAAAATGAGTTACATGGGGTGTAAATGTTAAAAATCTGTGGAAAGAAAATTAACTCATTATTTATCGTTTCATACTATTAGTTTACATCCTTTAGTAAAACTAATTTTCTAAGGATAAAATTTAGAATGAAATGTATGTAAGGACTGAACCTGGTAAAGGTATAACCTTCCTATACATCCTCTATAGGTCAAGGGGCATTGTTAGTTTATATCATCCTTTCTACATTATTTGGGATCTAGTATCCAATTGTCAAGGTAGCCCATGAACCAATACCCTCTTACAAGTATACCCCTATGGGACCATCTAGTACTAAAAAAAGTATACCCCCTATATATATTTAGTGACGTGGTTATTTATTTATAATGCAATTATGTCTCATTGGCAAAAATTTGCGCGTTGCATTAAATATAAGTTAGCCTACAACTTTACAATACATGATTGTAGCAAAAAATATAATGGTGTCCAGACTGTATATTAAAATTACAAAAGGCTTGCTCTTTGCTAACGTGCCACCATCTCATATCTTATTGCTTACTAGTTTAGCCTAACATATATTTGACAACAGGATTCTAGATTACAAAAAAATATAAAATTGATTATAAGGAGGCAAGAAATTTAAAAAAAACTCGTTGTGATCTAACAATGTCAAGTACTATTATTTTTAGACTCATATCTGCATGTTAGATGTGTAAGGTCCTTGTTTTAAACTTAAGAACATTATACTATCATACAATAATTATAGGACTGTTGATAAAAATAGCAAACATGCTCATAAGCCTATAAAAAGGTACTTTAAAGATAGATAGACAGGATATAACTGTTAGCAATTATGATAGTCTTTAATATAAGACCATCTATTCCCATGCTGGATAAATCTATAAATAATAAATTCATCTTTATTAACTTCTGATAATTCAGTTTTAATTGGGCATCCTTTTTAATTTAAATCTAATATAGCAGAAATCTTTATGATTTATAATTTTATCTCTTATCAATAGCAAATCATATAGATACAGTAGATATTATCTTACCTGATATTAAATTCAATGATGTATCTAAATAGCATGATAGATGCAGTTTTATGAAATAGCAAAGAAGATATTGTAACAGAACGAATTCCATTCATCAATTCCTATAAATTGAGATATTGGGAATGGTTTACAAACTGATGGTTTCTCATAAGCTCCATACTTTATTTAAAGATCAAGTAGAATGGAAAAGTAAAAGGGGAGGTCAGAATACAGTCAAATTGGCTGAGGTTAAAGGACCAGGAAGTCAAGCCGCTAGTTTCCTGCACCTACAACCATTGCTGGTTGGCAATCGCCATTGCTAGCCACAGTTCTAGCTTTGGCGGGCTTACAGGCCATTTGATCTTAAGTTTATTTGCTGCTTTATTGTATATAATGAGCGGTCCAGTGGGAAAAGCCAAATGTGTGGCTTTATAGCACCCAGGGATTAAGTTCAAGAATTTTGAATTCTGGCAGAGCTGATTGGAAATAATCCAAATGGTCTTCAGTACCAAACTTTTGGTTGGGGCGCTCGTCGTCAAAGCTCTTGGCAATGAGAGCAAAGAGTATCATTCATACACAATAATGGTAGATGAAGGCTCATATTTGAATCAGGGCTGTTCCCAGGGTTTTTGCAAAAAGTCCCGCAACAAGTGCATTTCCATTGGCAATTGTTTGCCTAAGAGGATGTATCACATTGTTGACCAATACTTTTTGAACATAGCACATTAATAATATTGGTGGCCAATATATGCTTCTGGTTCAGCGCGTAAAGGGCACTCCTTGTGCGGGTAGTCCAGTCCACTAAGCTTACATATTTAATTGCACGGTATAGGATCTGCCAGGTTATTGACTGTTGCTTGGCTGTTACTAGTCAGGAGTTAAGGCCCCAAAAATCAAATCCTTCTATGGTAGTTAGTGTCATGGCCCTCAGCTGCCCAGTTGTTCAGAATTTGTGGTCAAGCAGATGGGCTGCGTCCAGGTTTTGTTGCAGATCCCCATATTTGATTGGGGTTGATTTGTAACAAAATTTAATTTTCTTGGAGGCTTACTTGTGGGCAATTCAATTGTGCTCCTCCCAGTTTGTTACAGAAATCATTTCGGAATTATGAGCCTTAACATCCCTGTGGATTTGGTCGACATCCCAATATGATAGCTTGAATGACCAGCCACTGAGGCGCACTTCCCAATTTCACGGTTGCCAGTATTATGGGCTGCCTTTCTGGGAAGGCATTTGCAGGCAGTCCACCATCCATTTGCACAATGATTGTGGGGAGACAGGCTCCATGAGTCCCTAGACTATAGCCCAGTTCACATTCCATGCTAGTGTTAGACAGCGCATATATGTCTGTGTTAACCTAAGGAATGATTTGGACCAGATATGCTGAGCATTGGATTCAAAATCCAGAAGGCCCATGCCCCCTTCGCCTCAGTTTAAACAGGGTCTCTAGGGCTATCAGCGCCGCTTTTGTATTAAACCATAGGAAGGTTTGGAGCATTGTCCTGATCTTTTTTCTAGGGTCAGGCTCACTGGCAGCACGTGGGCGATATACTATAGCTTCAAGAAGATGGATATGTTTATGGCCAGCACTTTCTCCTCAAGGCATATCCTTGCATTTTTCCAGCAGGCCATTATGGCTGACAGGCTCATTAGCCCCTCTTGTTCAGTTTCCAGAACTGCTGTCCCTTTTTCACTAAAGAGTATTCTGAGGTATCAAATTGTCTGAGAGTTCTGGATTAACGTTGTTTTGGTCAGCGTGCTGAAGTTTGGGATGCTAATCTTCATTACTGAGGTTTTTTCAAAGTTGATCTTTGCATTAGATGCTAAGTGGTATAAGTCTAGGAGCTCCTCAGTGCCCTGAAGGTCGGTTGGTGAACTGATACCCACTACCATGTCATCCACAAAGGTTAGAAATTTCAGCGCATTTGTTTAGGTGGACTAAGCCCTTGAGTTTCATGTACGCCGCAGCCAATAAAACATTCACTGCAAAGTTAAACAGAATTAGTGACATGGGATCACATTGTCAGAGACCCTGCCGTTTAGAATATTGTTAGTTACACTGTTGGTAACAATTACTTTGGTGATCAGTCCCAAGTACTGCATTAATATCCATGATTTAAGAGATCTGATAATACCAACTGCCTGTAGCGCCACATGTAGGAAGGACCACGCTACCCAATTGTAGGCCTTCTCTATGGTGAGGAACATGTGATAGTCCTGTTCAGATCCTCATGTGTCCTGAAGCACGTTTTGGACTGTAAAAATACTGTCCCAGATGCTTCAGCCCTTAATAAACCTGCTTTAGCCTTATGCAGCATATGTGGTGCCGTTGCCATTAGTCAATTTGATAAGATGCATGAGAGCAGCTTGTAATCATTGTTAAATAGTGCGATCAAGTGCCAGTTCCAGAATTGGCGTTAAAGTCCCTTTTTGTACAAGTGTTGAATTTGAGTCTCCTGGCCTCCTGGGATTTTTTGTCCATTTTGCAGGCAGTGGTTGAAGACGGATTTGAGCTCTGGCGCAATGCAGTCATAGAATGCGCTGTAAACTTCAATGCACATATTATTGGGGCCTTGTGCTTTCATCTTTAGCAATTCTTTTAGCACTTGTTTGACTTCATCAATTGAGAAGTCGGTGGACAAGCTAGCGACATCTTCTTGCATAAACGCCCTTTAGTGCCAGTTTGGACAAGTTGATCAGGGCTTCTGTCACCATATTGCTCATCTCTCATTGGTCTAATAGCTTGCTTTAGAATAGTTCAATTTTGCGCTTGATTGTTTCTGGATCCATTGTTACTTCCCCTTTCGCCATCTCTACCTCACATATCCTAGCCTTGGTTTGGATTTCCTTGAGGTGCGCCAGGCCCTCCTTGGTCATTGCCTCTACTATGCTTTGGTACCAAAAAGTAGCGTTGATCCATTGCTCCAAGTCCTGTTTAGACATTAAGGCCTGATATCATTTGTGAGTTGTTTGGTACTTGCACCCACCATTCTTTGCTGTTCCGCTGGGAAAGTTTTATACTCTCCAGTGCATCTTTCAGATGCTTTGCGGTGGAAGTTCGCTTGTAGGTAGTTGTTTTCTTGAACTTCATACTATTGTGCCTAATCTTTTCTTTGATCTGGACCCATCTTTCCAGAGAATCTATCTCCGGGTGACAATCCAGATATGTGACCAGTAAATCCAGTTCAGCTTCAATTATCTGGCACCACTTCCCATCCCTCAGCGTGTCTGGTGACAACTGCCATTCTCAGTTCCTTGGGGGTTCATCCAGATCAATGTCTATGTGGATGATCATATAGTTGCTCTCAGCATTTATGTTGACCTTGTTGTTGGACATCAGTGGTTTGATAATAGATAACACCAAAATGTAATCCAGGCATGAACTGGTCAGGGGGGATCCAGCGGACTTTTATGACCACCTAATTAGGTTTGTCAGATCATCATCCTCCTCATCGATTATGAGGCACATCCCCAATTTGACTAGGTATTCTAGCATATCATCATCCCTATGGTTTGGACTTTCAGTTGTTGGGAGCATATCCCAACTTGCATTCATCCAACAGTTCTAGTCTCCTGCTATAACCGTCGTCATTTTGGTTGTTAATTCTGATAATAATTCAAAAAAATCGGTTTTTGAAGGGCTTCTGTGGGGTGTAGACAGCCACCACACAAAGGCTTTTGCCAGTTTCCTTATTTGTAGCGGTTGTTATTAAAATTCTTACAATGTGAGTTTCCTCCACAAATACCAGGTATAGTTTCTTGTTCAGTGTGACGATTGCCACATGATCCATCCAGAGGCCTGACAGACTATTTGGTGGGACCATGGGTGGTTTGTCACATCACGTTTTGAGCTCAGCAGCATTTTTTTACCCTCTTGTGTTTCCAAAAACTAAATTAAGTCGTTATTATTATTAGCCAAAAGTGATGAGTCTTCCGCCTTCTTGTTTGTATGCTCGCCATACCCCAAGCATTTTGTAGCCACATTCTTCATTTCCAGTTGCCCAACCCATAGGTATGAGGTTTTTATTTTATGTGTTGTGAATGGAGTTGCAAATGGAAGTTTGGTTATTGGCGGATAATGTCACCAAGGATGGGA
>JAKSZP010006971.1:0-85167 GCA_022478985.1 Massospora cicadina
TCAGTTTCATCCCCAGAAGGTCGATTTGGGATAACGTGCACTCTGTGGCTAATGTGTGTCAGTCCACAGCCTCTGGGGCACTTGTATTCTTGGACCAACAAAAGGCCTATGATAGAGTAAACTGGGAATACCTTAGGGCCTGCCTCCATCAATTCCGCCTACCCCCACTTCATAAACTGGGTGATGCTGCTCACGGAATCTGTGACAATGGCAGTGTGGCCCAGGCTTCCTAACGGAATTAGTCCGCCCTCAAAGGGGCCTGACAAGGGGGACCCTCTCAGCCCACTCTTATACAACTTCAGCCTTGACCCACTACTGCGAAATGTGAATGCCCACCTCACTGGGGTCCATGTGCCAGGCCAAACCCCAGTCAAGATGATGGCATTTGCAGATGATTGCGTGGTGGGGGTGTCTAATAACAGATGCACGCGCTTGAAGCCCTCATCCAGGAATATTCCCAGGTAAGCAACGTGACACTGAACGCCTCCAAAACCAAAATCATCCTCCTTGGTCAGTTTCAGAACTGCTGGGCCCCAGCAAGTAGTTCCAACCCAGCCCATCTGCTCGCCCACGTCCACGCCTTACTAACTCAACACACATCGCCCCACTGGTGCTCCCCTTCGTGCCACGTCTACCATAGAACTGGTGCGCCATCTGGGCGTGTGGATGGAGGCAGGTGGATATGCGTCCGCAGTAATTGAGAGCCGTATACTGGACAACGTGACGAAGCGAATCGCCTCTCTCAGAGCCCACCCTACTACCCTCACTGGCAGAGTTGTTCTTGCCAACTCTATGCTCCTATCCAGTCTGGTTCGGAGCCCACGCCATCCCTTCTCCCCAAGCTTCTTCAAATCCTCTATATGCTCTGCGGCTGCAAGGATGGCTTTGGTCAGGCCGCCCTCCACCAGTACGGCTAGAGGTCATGTTTGGCCCTCATCATCAAGGTGGCCTGGGCCTGCTTGACTTCAAAGCTCATGCTGCCAAGATCCTGGGCACTTTGATCATGGCCGTCACCGCTCCTACACTCCCATCCCAACACTGGTCCCATGCGGCCTGCTCCAACTTCTCCCGAGCCTTGGGCCTCAACAATCCATCAAACCCCCACCCCCTGATGAAATACCTCGCATCACACACATCGGCCACAGGTCCTCACGGGACTAAAACCCACTACAAACAAATCCTACTCTCCATGCGAAGCGCAGAGTGGAGAATTTGTATTAGTGGACATACAACCCAAAGAGGCCGCCCTCTCCTCAGTTCACACAAGAGGTACAGGGGCTACCCATCCATGATGGCGTGATCCCCATTCGACCCCAAGTCCTATCCAGGGTGGACTACCTGGACATGATGGACATCCCTTATTCCACTGAGACCCAAAAGTCTATCTGGAAATATGCACAACATCCTCTGTTGCAGCCTCAAGTCCACTTCCATGTGTGGCGCTGCCTGAGGTGGGTGTATCGTACAGCTGAGCGCTCTAACGCTTTACACTCATCCTGTGTCGTGTGTGGCCAGTATGGAACGCTGTTCCACCGCCTGGAGAAGTGCTCCCACCTCTAAAGTGATATGGCGCGAAGTCCAACGTCTGCTGGGCCAGGATCAAACGCATCCCTTCAGTCTGTCAAGAGATATGTTTTCTTCATCAATGGCCTCCCCCCTTCCACCCTCCCTCCGTGCTCTGGTGGTTGCAATCGCCATGCGGACTATCCACACGATTGTCTTGGATGCCATCGCTGGCTCCATCCCCACCCTCCCAGAAGCTGTCCACAGATTCCGGTCTCATTTTGGTGGACCACTTTCAAGCGTGGATGTTTGGATATCTCCCACCACGTCGCTGACAGCTGGTCTCCTCCTGGTTCCCAGTCTGTTTCATCATATCAGACCCCTTCCTTCACATGCGCACAATAGTGGCTACGGCCCCTTCACACGTTCCCTCCCCCTCCCCATAAGTGGCGTTCCCGCTGGCAACAAGAGATAGCATCGCTTCTCTGGGGTGCCCCCCTGGTACTAAGTTTATCTTTCCTGAGTCATATTTGGAAGTGTCCGTCCCATGGTCGGCCTTCCCCGCAATAAATTTAAAAAGATGATGTGGGGGAACATGCGCTTAGTTTGTTTTATAATCAATGGAGCCAAGAATCTCATTATGCGTAGTATATGTCTTACCTTAATACTACCACCATGACTTCTTCTTGCCGGTTCAGCACACATGGAGCTGAGGAATACTTGGTTATGTATGTTCAGCCTTTGATCCGCCAACTACTGCATGTGTTGGCCCAACATAACATTGAGATTGGGGGCGGCATGAAGTTTGTTCAAGAGCAGCAAAATGACACTCACTTTTTAATTGACTGCAAAATCACTTTTTCTTGGAGGTCCAAGGGGCACTAGTGCACGTGGACAGTCATGTTGTGGACATCCGCCATCTCTTGGATGAACTCATTCCACAATTGAATCATGAGTTACCATGAGTAATAGAGGAATTGTTAAAATGGTGTGTCCTATTGGCGGAATGGATATGGGATGTCATAACGTTGGGTAGTAATACCAAGCGGTTTATGGTGGACCTGGAGGAATGGGCCAAAGGGATTGAAGCAGCGGTGGCTCAGTTTAGGGACCAAATTACCCTGACAGAGCATGGATGACGAATCATATTGGCTCCATGGCAGTCAAGTTTAGTCAACTTTGTGTTGAGCAGAGTAACCAGCGGACGGTCAACTATATGACCAACTCTTTGGCACCCTCAGAATACAGCCAATTGCCGGGTCAGATTAATCAGTTAGAAAATGTTAGTCAGGCGGCTCAGAGCCAAGCCATTACCCTTCTGATAATAGATATGGTGTAGTATGCTGATATGTGAGTGCGCTTGGATACCCTTTGATGGGCCAACAAGGAGCTGGTGCAGGAATGAGCTGCTCTAATCAATAAAGTAGATGAAGCAGACTGACAAGCGCATGACACCAGATGGCAGAACGCAATAATGAAGGGCACATTAGAGGATGTTCTCTCATGGCTTCAGGAAATGGAGCGTAAACTGGAATCTGAGTAGGAATTCTGCTACTGATTGCAAAATCAAGTTCAAAGCGCTTCAACAGGGTTGCAAGATGGCTGGTGTTAGCGTTTTTTGGTCAAAGCTGTGCAAATAATTGATGAACAATTTGTTGGACAGCCTGGTAAGGGGGAAAGGGTACAGTCAGCGGTGAGTCTGGAAAAGAATGCTACAGACCAGCCAGTGAGTATCCCTCAGGGGTCGCGGTAGTTCCTCCTTTCAATCCAACTTCTTCCTAGTCCACTTTGGTTGATTTTCCTCCATCCATGTGACCATATTCTAGTCCACAAGGGGATGTTCCCCTTGGCGATTCGGAATCTATTTTGGCTGTTCCTCGCGCCTGGAGCCTAGAACGAGGTATTTTTTGTTCATATCAAGAACTTACGGCCCTTCAGTAGTGATGGGAACATGCGCAGTTATTTTAAATGGTTTGAATTCGCTGTGGAAAGGGCATTGAATTGGCAGAAAGTGAAACTGTTTCTTTCATTCTAGATGTTGAGAGCGCCAACCAGGTCACCTGTTACCTTAAAAAAAGTTTCATATCTTATCAAAAGATGAAGGAAACTGTGCCCCATCTGTTTGGGGGTGCAGCTAAGATGGCGCAGCGCAAGGCTGACTTTATGACCATACAGTTTAACAAGAATGAGTCCCTGGTGGAGTTTTCAGAAAGATTCTTAAATAAATCTCATGTGTTTGTAGGAGCCAATATCTTAACTAATGAGGATGTAGCCATAGACATGACGGAGGCAGTCAACCATATTGTGAACTTCATATTGCTATGACTCACATACTGAACAATGACATGGGTATTTTGAATCATTAACACTTTGCGCCATCCTTCCACTATGTTCAGTGCTCCTAATGTGGAGCGGAAGGCCCCTGCTACCGCCACTGCATACTCTTTGGGAAATGGACAGCAACGACTAGTTATAATCTGTTGGGTAATATTATTCCGCCCAATATGTCGGCTGATCCTTTCCGCCCTCCTTACGCTCAGCTGCCTCATACCCAGCCTAATATCAATACTTTGGTTAACTTTCAACCTGGCTCTTCAGGTGCAAACTATAGAAGGGAGCCATTTATGAATGCTTGTTTCTTGTGCAGACGAAAAGGGCATTATGCAGCTAACTGCTCAGGCAACCAGCACATGCATGCAGTGCCATCTGTTTTGATTGAGCAGGGAAAGGCTTGAGCGTAGTAGAGATGGGATGCTCTAACTCTGATAATACAAATTTTTTGTCCCTGATAATTCCCATGAGTCTCTTTGCGTTGGCTCAGGTGCCCAACCTGATGACTTGTTATACTAAAAACTTCCACACGATGCCTCAGCCTCCATTTAAGAAAGATATCATCACCCTTCAGGATCTGAGTTCTGCCAATATGTGCAAAAGCTGTATGCATGGCAAATCCTTGAATGAAATGGCACGATTAATGCTGGATACTTAATGGACGTTGCCACCCTAATGGGGTTAACACAGTCATTCCAGTAGAAAAGATCATCTGGGAGTATTCTCATGTTGGTATGGGTATAGTCACTTTTCTTGGTAACAAAAAAGCCCTTGGACGTTCATGTAATATTTTATTTAACCGAGGCAAGCCTGCCAGGGGACAGACAATACCAAAACAGAAGCTCCAAAAACTAAACCAACCAAAAACATTAACCAACTGTCCTAAACGAGTGGCGGGAAATGCAAAAGAAACAAGAAAAAATGTACCAGGTGGCACAACAGCGAGCTTCTTATCCCATTATGGTGGAGGGGTGGGGGGATCAGGCAGATCGTCAACATCTTCCTAAGGATTAGCATTGAAGAAGAAGGTCAATGTTATTAGCAAGGGGGTTGGGCATCTGCAAGATGAGGGTTGAGGTGAAGTAGATAGCGTTGAGCTTGACAATTTGGTCCTGGATGAAAGCCTCTATTGTTTGACAACATGGTGTTCATATTGGATGCGAGCATTGGGAAGTTGGGCTAATTTATAAATGTTGGCTCTGGTGACATGTGTGGATGGGGAAAATGTTCAAGAGTAATGACACGTTTGACAGCGGTGGTTGCAGTTTCATTGAGGTATTGGATTTCCTCTTTTGCTTTAGGAGGAAAATCAGAGGGGAACAAGGGGGTGCAGCCCTTTTCTAAATTCAGTGACGGATTTTGCCATGGCTTCATGAATATGGCGTTTTTTGGGAGAGGCCACCACGGCCTTGGCAAGCTGGTGGTCACCTTGGTATGGGATAGCATTGGGTTTGGGACATATTGTTTGGTCGAAAGTGGGGCATCAAAGTCTGAATTCATATAAGGTTCTAAATAGGTTGGTTTAGCCAGAGGCGGGAAAATTTCACCAGATTTGGTCACTTCATCCAATAAGTTCCAGGGATTTTTGTTGACTTGTATTAATTTGGTGATAGGTGGCTGTGGTTGGGTAAGTTTTGGGGTGGGAAACTTTTTGGATTGGATATGGGTCCAAACCTGCTCCTTATTGGTTGACATGGGTGTAAATTGACCAGCTTGGATTTGGGTTTGTATATTTTGCTGCTAGTTCATCAAGTGCACAACCTGGGGGGTGGGAGCAGCCAGAATCCCCACTTGAATGCTGTTGGTGTGGCCTCCTGGGTGGGGTTGGCAGTTTTCGCAGGGTTTAAATTGTATTGACATGCCTTTTTGGTATGGTCCAATTCATGGCAGAGGGGGCAAACTGTGTGGCCGTTGTCAATGTAATCCCAAAATAAAAGGGTCAGGTGCGGATGGGATGTAGGCATGTGGTGAAATGTGCTGGGCCATGTTCAGCTGGTGAGGGGTAATGGTGGCCATTGACCAAGTTGCCGCGAGGCGCTCAGCACCACTTGGGGCAATGAATTGGAGAATGGGGTCTTTGCCATAAGTGGCCAGCCCTGACATCAACTCCTCATAAAGTGTTTGAGGGGGAAGGTGTAAGGGGAGGTTTGCAAAGGTCACCACAAGTGTGATATCATCTGGGAGACGTATTCAGGTGGTGGCAATGGGGGTGTTTTTGTATATTAAGGGCGTAGCTGCTGCAGCGGCTGCGTCCTCTTTGGTGGGGAAGCCTATATCAAAATAGCCCTTATAATGGTGGAAGTCTATAAATTTTGCAGTGCAAAGGTGGAAGTTGCCAGCTCAATTATTGCTTTGTTGGCATATGGGAAGTGAAGTCCATAGTTGACATGGAGGCAAAAGTGGATAGTGGATTGAGTTAGGGCTAGGGGGTGAGGGCGGGTTGGGTGGACTCATGCAAGGTGGAGTGCTATGTCACTTGGAGGGACATGGCGGCCAAATGTATTTGGTGGACTGGATGAGCCATTCCACACGTGTTTGCCTGCTGGGCAGTAGACGCTAGTGGGTAGAGCACCGCTGCCCCACACTGGGGCAGCAGGTGGTGGATCCAAGGGCATAAATTGGGAAATGATGCAGTGAGGCGGTGGTGGAGAATTAACTGTTTTTTTTCAAAATTGCTCAAAAGTGATGTAAAGCAGAAAGAAACTTGACATTCATGTAATAAACACTAAAGGTTCTTCTTATTCAGAGTGTACCTACTGTGATATTTTTGTTCAGAAAACAAAAATCTGAGCTATTATAGATATTGGTGCCCCAGGCAGTATAATCTCCACCAAAATTGTGGCTAAGCTTTCGCTGAAGCCTGATGTGGATCACAGAGAATTGTATGGGACCATGGGGGCACATAGCATTGTGTCCAAAGGAGCTTATAGCGTGTCACCGAAATTTGATTTGATTAGGGCTTCCACTCCAGCGGTGTTTCTGCCAAATAATGACTATGAATGTTGATTGGGCTGCGTTCATGCGGCAATTTGGGGTAGTGATTGACATGATGGAGGAAACACTTTTTATTCTGGGACAACGGGTCCCCATCTATTTTTCCTCCATTGGAGTTCTGTAAGACGCAATCCACGCTAGTCAAGTTAATCTCTTGTATAGCGATTAGATGATTCCTGTATGATATCAGCATATTAAGTGGAGGACCAGAGCCCTCCCTAACCATATCTACAAGTACAATGGTATTCCTCTACGGGCTGTGTAAAAATTTACTGGATTGGTTATTATTGGCAAACAACCCCAATAAACTTATTAATGCACAGGTTCTGTTCTTGAGCACTTTGTCAGCATTGTATAGTATATGATAATATCAGTTGATAATAGTATGATGACTATTATCCATAGCTGAGTGAAATTCTTATATCTTGGAACAACGCTCAGCCAGTATTCCCACTCAAAATACCTAAGATGTCTTGATATAGGGATTTGTTCCCTCGTTCTGTCTAAACCCAATATTCTCTGAGATTCCCTGGTGACAGTCTCTTCAGTCCAACACACAGTCAGAAGCAATCCCTGATTGTTTCTCCTTCTCTAGATCCCCGCTCAGATCTTTACTCTTTTCCTTGAAAGAGTCTCTCAATTATCGCACACAGCAATAATATCCTTCAGAAGAATAGAACAATTGAAAGCTGATAATAGTTTACTCTTAAACTATAGACCAGATGAAAACTATAGAACTATCTAACTCTGTTCTAAACTCTGGCTTTGGTAAATACTGTTTTTTATTATGAGTGATTTTAGGGAATCTATAGTGGGGATTTGGTCATCTAACCCTCATTTGACACTTCTTCAATTAAATGGCAGCTGTTGCTGTTGAATCACCCATCCTCATCTTGGCAGCGATGGTCTTCCCCATCCTGGCTAGGTTTCCATCATTGGACATCCTTGAGACCTAAATGGAAAGAGTCAGAAAATGTGTCCCTAACATTTTCCTTTCGATCCAAGAAAACCAACCATATTTGGCTAGTGACCTGCTTAGGTAATGGGACTTATTACCCATTAAAACAGGTCACGAACCAACTGATCGATTTGCTAGTTGCAGGTGGCATCACTCACCTCGCAACTTGCTACTTACATTCTCAATAAATTGGTGATGAAACCCAACCAATCCCAATTGGTACACCTGATAGTTAATCATTATTAGATGCCCCTATTTTGTCAGCAACTCCACCTGACAAGATCTTAAGTATTTATCCAGATTAATCCTCGATGGATTTGACCAGGTGAATATCCTAAAATCCCCCAAACATATTTACTCCAAAATTAGGGTCCATTAATTTCCAATTCACCTCGCATTAAGGAATTATCCCCTAGCAATCTATGGCAATCTAGCAGGCTGATTATATGGGCAAAAATCCCAACACATCCCCCCTCTTGCCTAGATTTCCAGCGAGAAAAGGTCTGGGGCATGAGAACACCACTTCATACACTTGGTCAAATACTTCATTGGTTCAAGCGGAGTACATTCATCAATACTTAATGCTGCTTGGGATGATCTTCAGCATATGGAGTTCTTCCTCTTCCTCCTCGCTGCCACCTTCTCAGAGCGCGGTCCCCACAATCTACTGTTGTTCTGGGCTGATCAATGTACTCATAATGATATTAGTCCTGGGATCCGGTTTTTCCCCTGTCAGGGTATATGACCCGCTGTCATACTCAGTATTTTTGGTCTGGCGTCCTTGATTTCCTGATTTTCTCCTCATCCTAGACAGGAGACTCTTGCCGTCAATTTTCATTTCATGGCTTAATTAAGAATACTTACATATGTTCACTCTTGTTATTTCTCTCATAACCTCTTGGCTCAATTCAATCTTAATTCTTCTCTTGGAGATCTTATCCCATTAATTTTGGAATTAATTTCTTCGAAATTGAAGCTTAATGGATTGTAGAGTGCATAATGTTGACTTCCATATAAGTCTGACATCCCCCCTCTTGTCCAGCTCACATGTCAAATTCCAAGTCGCACTATCAACAGCTTCTAAACAGTTTGTCTGATCAAGATCTTTGGCTCTTCCAGCAGATGAGTTGGGATGCATGATGGATCCTCTTCTATGGTCCTTCCAGGACTCATATGCCTATTCTGGCACCAGCAGCTAGTCCACCATCAAATTACTGTAAATGGTAACCAATCCCCAAAAACCAGACTTGCAATCATTTCAAACAACTTGAAGCCGATTCTCCCTCTGTTGTCGATTCCAGAGTTGGATTTCAAACTCTCCTGGGTTTGGCTCCTTTTGCAGATGCACCAAACATCATCGTGGATGCTCCTGAGATTATGCCTTCTGCTCTTGATTGCTCTTTTCTTGCTGGTTTGACTTGCTTCCTGAGTTCCTCTTCCAACTCATACAATACTAAAAAACTACTGTCTTGGCTACTAAGCTCACCATCAGTAACAGTATTATTTCAAGCTCCCCTACACCAAATTATGGGCCTAAGTCACTGAGGCTTTATCTTTAGCGCTAAATCCCTCTAATCTTAAGAACATCCTAGATCAGGATATCGCTTCTTATGCTCTTCGCTTTTCCAGCCAAGTTCTTCAAAGTTGGTCCATGAAGCTTTTAGCCTCTCCCAGATTTCATTGGTCCTTGGCTTCAGCTTCTGAGAAGCCCGTAGTCATCTCTTGAATGATGCCATTCACTCCCTGCACAATTATCTCATCTCCGTCGCTTCCCATTGGTATCTTCCACTGATGGCTTTAGTAGGGGGCATGATTTGGCAACCCCCATCAAGCATCCCTTGTTCGCTGCCAGCCTTATGTCCGGTGTTCTTGACAAAGCCCATTGTCAGGCGCTCAAGACTAATCTTCCAGCTATGGTACTATATTGTGATTACTTGGGGTTATTCGCTGACTGCCTCTTTCTATACTGATGCTTTCCTCCCCACTCTGGGGTTTCACAATTGGCTTCTTCTGACATTTAAATTTCCCTTCCCCTAGTCACTTTCTCACAGGGATCTGTGTCTGCTCAAAGAACTTGGTTTCATGTAGGTCTAGCCCTTGCTAGCATCCAATCTCACATTGATTTCAGTGGGCTATTCATTCCTACTGCGATCCATCCTCCCTCCCCCAAGAGGTGACATAGGCAGAATTATCCCATATCGAGAAAAATCAATAGATTTAAAAATAATAAAGCTATATATTGGTTTTTTCTATGCAGTTTATAATCTTTTTTCTAATATCTATTATAAATCTTTTATTTTTATTCTTCTTTTTCATGGGAATTGACCTTGTTTTGGTTCAGCGGTCCATCTTTCTTTTATTTTTCCCCCAAACTGGGTCCTGGGTATTTAAACCTACCAGTTTTCTATGGTTCAGAGGTCCTTTTTTCGACTTGACCTAATCATCAGGACATGACCAGCTTAATTATTCATCAGTCCTTTGAGAACTCTTTTGTTTTTTTTCTAGATCAATCGCTTCAGATACTTAGCATGGACTCAATTTACAACTCTTCCATCCAAGAGATTCTTGATGGAATAGGCGTCAGTCACCATCTTGGCGATAATTTCAAATGGATTAACCACAATGCATCCAGTTTGTTTCTTCTTCTGAAACCAAGCATATTGCAATAGGTTACTCTTTCACCTATTTGGTATTCTGTTAATGCCGGTTGGTTCTTATCATCTGTCAATTTCGCTCATATCCTTTTCTTCAACATAGTATCAAATTCTTGTCACTGCATATCAATTAGGATACTCGTCAGTTGGTTCAAGTACTGTTTGGCACTCATCCTTGATGTTGGTTCTACCACCAAATATAAAATCGGCGGCAACGTGGACTTCCTTCATATAGCAACTCAAACGGTATTTTTTCCTGTCGCCATATGATGACTAATATTGTAGGCGAACATCACTGAACTTAGGTACATTCCCCACGCAGAATTTCTTCCTGCGTCCAGATTCCTCAGTGCCATGGCCAGTGTTCCATTCACTCGTTCTACCAGTCTGTTTGTCTCCAGCTGGTAGGGTACTGACATGACTCCTCTGATCCCCATTATCTCATTCAGTCGTGGGATCACATGAGACGTGAAGTTTGTCCCATTATCACTAAACAGGACCTGCGGAAATTCATGTTGATATATTACTTGATCCAGGATATAACTTCTCGGTGCTGGTAGCAAATACTTTTTCCAGGGCCTTCATCTCGACCCATTTCTTCAGATGGTCAATGACAACTATTATGTACTTGACTCCCCCTGTGCTCATTGTCAGCGGTCCCATCATGTCAATGAACACCGTATACCAGGCAACTACAGGGCAGACCAGTTGGTATCCAGTTGTATTCTTATGTGGCTTGTGCAGCTGTCACTCCATGCAACAAGCTAGATAGTTGGCAACATCGTAGTTGATTGAATCCCAATAGTAGTACTGGTGAATATGATCAGTTGTTTTTATCAGGCCTCCATGCCCAACAACCTTATAAGTGGCTTGAACGATAGCTACTCTTTCCAAAAGCTTCAGGAATAATAACTGCTTCCCATTAATCATCTTAAACATTTGTCCATCCATGGTCTTGGTGTTTTCCATCGCTTTCAAAGTGCACCTTTGATTTTTTGGGGCTCATTCCCAATTTCTTCATCGACCATTGTCTATAATAGCTCATATGCCTGTAGGTACACCATCTGGACCATTGGTAACTGCGATAAGCCATCCACATTCTGGTGAGAGCCCCTCACTCAGTGGACAATCTCATAATTCTAAGCCTATAGCTTAAGTGCCCCTCGGGCCAGTCATCCTTCTGGTTCTCTTAAATTATGGAGCCAACGCATGTAAGAGTGGTCCATCACCACTTTAAAGTGCGTTCCATGGATGTACACCCAAAACTGCTTACAGGCGTAAATGACCACAAGGCATTCACACTCAGTTACAGTGTAGTTCCTCTCAGTGGCTGAGAGTGTCCAGCTCACATATGCCACTGGATGCTCGTCCCCAAGTTCATCTACTTGGCTTAGTATGGCACCAATTGCCGTTAAAGAAGCATTGGTTTGTATAATAAACTCACAATCGAAATTCAGATATTTCAAAATTGGAGAATCTATTAGGTACTGGCGTAGCTCATCAAAGGATTCCTGCACTTCTTCATTCCATACAAATCTTTTTTTCAGATCCTTCAACAGATAGAATAAGGGCTTGTCTATTTGGGCAAAGTCCATAATAAATCTTCTGTAGTATCCAATCATCCTAAGGAACACTTGGATGTCTTGGACACTTTTTGGAACAGCCATCCGTTCTATGGCTTCTATCTTCTGGTAGATTGATACTCTCAGCAACTCATGCCGGAAATCTCATTTTGTCCTGATTGGCAGATTTTCCCCAGTATTGACCTTGTGGATCACATCTCTCATGCATCCCAAATTGTGGTCATTTTTGGGCGAATACTCCCCAATACTGTTCGAACAATTTGAGCACCTCCTCTTGCTGGCCTTCTGTCAGATCAGCGAGTTGCTCTCAATCAACTAATAGGTTGATTCTCTCAGTTACCCTGGCTGATAATTCCATCTCATCGAGGATGGAATTTCCTCAGTTTGGCAGTTGGGATTTCTTGTCGCTTAGGTCCAAAACTCATAGACCATAAAAATCAATATTTTATATATTTTATATATATATTTGTATTTTTCTTTTGCAAGGGTCTTTCAACCTACAAAAAGGTTCAGAGGTCCTTCTTTTCCCCTCATTTAAACTGGGTCCTAGGTAACTCTGACCTACCAGTTATTGTGGTTCAAAATATTTCCTCTTAAGATTTATTTATCCATTTGGTTCAGTGGTCCTCTTCTAGGACTTGACCAAAATCTCAGGACATAACTATTTAATGGTTCAGAGGTCCGTTGGTAATATTGCAATTATTTTCTCTTAGGCTCAATACTTCTGATTAGTATTGACCTTCTTCACTATATGACCAGCAGCGCTGTCTCTTTATGTATAGGCTACACTTGCTGACTTTGGAAATACTCTTAAAATTAGGCCTTTAATCCTGACTGGTTATTCGTCCAACAGGTCTAATTTCATCTCATACTTTGGCAACTGATGCTTTGGATCCTTGTATCTCATTAGCCAACAGTTCCGTCCAATTATTCAAATTGTTTTTCTCCTGAAAACATTTGTTGGCATTCATAGCCATCTTTAATTATGCAGGTCGTTCTGGCCTCATAAGCTTCATCCAATTTCTCCTGAATTAATGAACTCGTCTCCAGCAACTTCTGATCATTGGTTGAGTGTTATTGAGTCAAATGATTTTCTCCACTATCTTTTATCAATCATTTTCGGTTCTGACATCATATCTTCATTGGTATGGAAATCCAATCCTCTTAATTGATTGTTTCCTATTTCATCCAATGCCTCATCTAAACACTCACTCCTCAGGACTATTTAAAGCGGACCCAATTTCAACCTGAGGTGGCCCTGCTGATACTCTTCATCTCAGGTAGATGTTGGGTGGAACAGGTTTTCTTGCAGCACTGGACAGTTCCATATCTAGGCTGCAAGTCCTTTTCCTGACACTTGAGTATCTTCAATTCGCTTCACTTGGAGCTCCGCTTATGAGCTGGGTGAACGCCACTGAACGTGATCCACTTCACGTTCTGTCTTCATTAATGTTACTTTCCCTAGTAACATATTGCCAGAATTAGAAACATCTTCATAGGACAACATGCTTTAAGTTCTTCTACTCAACTATACCCCTGTAGTTAGCATCAACTTGTAAAAATTTACTGTATTGGTTATTATCAGCAAACAACCCCAATAAACTTACTACTGCACAGGTTCTGTTCTTGTGCACTTTGTCAGCATTGTATAGTATATGATAATATCAGTTGATAATAGTATGATGACTATTATCCGTAGCTGAGTGAAATTCTTATATCTTGGACCAACGCTCAGCCAGTATTCCCACTCAAAATACCTAAGATGTCTTGATATAGGGATTTGTTCCCTCGTTCTGTCTAACCCAATATTCTCTGAGATTCCCTGGTGACAGTCTCTTCAGTCCAACACACAGTCAGAAGCAATCCCTGATTGTTTCTCCTTCTCTAGATCCCCGCTCAGATCTTTACTCTTTTCCTTGAAAGAGTCTCTCAATTATCGCACAAAGCAATAATATCCTTCAGAAGAATAGAATAATTGAAAGCTGATAATAGTTTACTCTTAGACTATATACCAGATGAAAACTTTAGAACTATCTAACTATGTTCTAAAACTCTGGTTTTGGTAGATACTGTTTTTTATTATGAGTGAATTCTAGGGAATTTATAGTGGGATTTTGGTCGTCTAACCCTCAGTTGACACCCCTTCAATGAAATGGCAACCATTGCTTTGAATCACCTATCCTCATCTTGGCAGTGATGGGCTTTTTCCATCTTGGCTAGGATTCCGTCATTGGACATCCTTGAGACCTAAATATAAGAAGTCAGAAAACATGTCCCTAACGTTTTCCTCTCGATCTAAGAAAATCAACCATATTTGGCTAGCGGCCTGCTTAGGTAATGGGACTTATTACCCATTAAGGCAGGTCACAAACCAAATGATTGATTCACTAGTTGCAGGCAGTAAGATTCGCCTCACAACTTGCTACTTACATTTCCTATCAGTTGGTGATGGACCCCGACCAATCCCAATCAGTACACCTGATAGTTAATCACTATCAGATGCCCCTATTTCATCAGCAACTCTGCCCAGTGAGATCTTAAGTATTCATCCAAATTTATCCCCTACGGATATAGCCAGGCGAATATCCCAAAACCCCCAAACATAGTTACTCCAAAATTAGGGTCCACCTATTTCCAATTCACCTTGCATTAGGGAATTATCCTCAAGAGGTTCCTGGCAATCTAGCAGGCTGGGAATATGAGCAAAAATACCAACAGGCTGCAAGCGCTATAATCATACCTTCTGGGCATTATGTCATATTAGTGACAGAGCTTGAAATAGACATCCCAGAAGGCTTATATGGGGAGATATGGGGCTCTACCAGCAATCCTGGCTTGAACTCCATCTGGCTCTGGGGTTCCTGCTACCAGGGCATGGTAAAGTGAAGTTATTAATTTTGAACCTACAGAAGGAGTCCATGATGGTCCAAAGACACCAAGTGGTGACTTATTTACACTTGACCCTCAGTTGACAAGGTTCATTGTATTCAGAACTTTGGTTCTTGAGAGAAACTTGGCTACCAGTAAAATCCCCATGCAGCATAATGACAGTGGTTCTTTAGGAAGCGCTGACTGGGCTGTTGGAGCAGAAAGATAGGGTGTTGGCCCTGTTTGAAAAATACTGAGAGTTTTTTTATCCACTGACCAAAATTTTGGATGTGCATGGTGGGTTGTGCATCAGGTGGACACAGGTAATCACCCCCCCCCCCATTTGGTCATGTCTTATTAGGCACTCAAAAGCTATAGAGGAATTTGTCTCTAATTAATAGTCAAGTTAATAGAACAGGGGATGTTAGAGCCATCCAAGTTTCTATGGGCATCACCGGTGTTATTTGAGAAGAAAAAAGATAGCACCAACAGGGTGGTCATTGACTACCAGAAGCTTAATAGTGTTACTAGGAAATATTTCTAACCCTTTCCATGGATAGACGATTCTTTAGATCGACTGAGAGGGGCTAACTGTTTCTGCCTTGGATTTAACATTGGGGTATTGTCAGATTGAGTTGTCAACAGCAGAATGGGAAAAATGCGCTATATCACCTCAAAGGGGTTATTCCAACCTACGCATATTCCCTAAGGGTTATGTAATACCCTGGATACGTTCTAGTGGGCCATGAACACGATCTTGATAGTTTTGAAGATGTCCTGTGCTTTAGTCTACCTCAATAATATCAATGTGTTCTCTAGGACGTTCATGGAACATCTGGACCATTTGAAACAAGTGGTCCACTTTCTTGCTAAGATAACATTAAGGTCAAGCCCTGGAAGTGTCATTTTTTCAAGAAACAATTGGAATACCTCGGGTTTGTTGTAGACCCCAATTGGCTTAAATCTTAGTTGGCGAAGATGGAAGCTATAAGTAAGATGACTCTGCCAAACAATAAGCGAGATATCTAAGTGTTTTTGGGGATGTTTGGTTACTATCATTGGTTCATCCCTAAATAGTTGTATTGGGCACCGCTCTTTGAGCTTTTGAAGAAAGAAGCCACCTTTGACTGGACTTAATGATACTGAAAGGCTTTTGATGCCTTGCAGAATGCATTTAAAAGCGCGCTAGTTTTGCAATACCTAATCTCAAAAAGCAATTCATAGTGAAAATGGACGCATCACTTTCCGCTGTTGGGGAAGTGTTGTTCCAGAAGGACGATGATAGTGTGGAGCACCCTGTCACATTTTGTAGCTGAAGCTTAAACTGTCATGAACGAAATTACATGTGAATGAGCGAGAGTGTTTAGCGGTGATATATGCATATAAACAGTTTCAGGTATACCTCCACAGGGTAAAATTCCAAGTGGTAACGAATCATGCATACTTTCATTGGCTTCAGAATCTCTGTGAACATGAGAAAGATTGCACAATGGGCATTGAAGCTCCAAGCCTACAACTTTGATATAGTACACCAGCTGGAGGCAAAACATCATAATGCAGACTATCTCTCACGGTTACCAACAATCACCATTATGGTGATTTTTGGCTGACATCATGTATGAGAATATGGTGGTAGGCAAATATCACGACTAACTGCCACGTGTGATCAAGGCATTAAATGAGCTTTAAAGAGATACCTTCTTGCGCAATGAGAAACTGTATAAGAAAGTTGGAGAAGTGACGCTAAGTTTTCCAAAGCTCTCTGCCAGACCAGCGATTATTTTAAATGCACCTAGGGTGGTAGGGCATGGAGGGTTGCGGAAAACGTTGGAGTTCTTACAGCCCTGCTTCCATTGGGAGAGCATGCATTATGACGTGCTGGAGACGGTTGCTTGTTGTCACCAGTGCCAAGTGGAGAAACCTTTCCACAAGAAGACCACCTACCAGCTAGTCAAGCCTCGTTTTGCATGGCATACTGTTTCTCTGGATGTGGCAGGGCCTCTACTGACTGGCGCAAACCGCTTCAAGTATATAATAGTAGCAATTGACCATTTGACAAGATGGGTGGAAGCAAGAGCAATTAATAATTTAGGGGTTGTCACCACTGCTAAGTTTACCATGGAGTGTGTCATACTGCGACATGGTTATCCACAATTTATCCTCATGGACAATGGAACCAATTTTAAGTCACATATCCTGCCCAAGTTGAACAAACTGATGGCAATCTTCAGGATATTGACTACACCCTAACACCCTGAATCTAATGGAATAGTGGAAAGGGTCAACGGAACATTGGTAAAAAAACTTTGCAAGCTTGTAAAATATTGGCACTCTTGATAAAGTACCCTCTTATCCACTACCATCTTTGCATATAATATCAGCTACCAATCGTTAACCAGCAAGAGTTCTTTCCATTTGGTCTATGGTAGACATCAAGATTTGCCCGCTCTTCTGTACTCTTGTATGGAAGATATTGGTGGTGTAGAACCCTAGTGGTATTTGATCAATCTAATGGAGATGCTGACCAAAATACGAACGGAAGCATACTCTACCAGTTTAGCTAAGAAGATTTGTGGTCAGGTGGCTGATCAAAATAGATGTAACAGACTCCCACGGTTCGCTGTAGGAGATCATGTCTTGTTCTGTGACCAACATAGATTTGGAAGAAAGAACAAGCTTACTATTATCTGTACTGGACCATTTGAAGAAATTGAGAATAAGGATATTAATGCCTACACCATCAAGGAACCCACAGATAGTTGGATTATCAACCAAGTTCATTAAAAGTTCCTTTGATCATACATGCAATAGGAGCTTATCGTCCAGTCAAGGGGGGTAACGTCAAGAAATTAATATGATTGGATGATAAGCCATATATCTGGCGGATCATATTATATGAGTCAAGGTGAGACTCAAGATTGAGCGGAAGACTATGTACTTGTGAAGAAAATTGATCAAAGTACTGATAGTTTATCAAATTGAGAGAATTCCGCCAAAGCTTCAATGATGGGATAAAACTCCTAAATCTGTAGAAAACAGAGAGTTAATAGGCTGAAAATTCGGAATTAACCAATATTATTGATGATTAACAGTTGAACAAAAGAATGGAGAAATGAGGTTTTTAGTAGGAAACAAGGAAGAAAGTAGCAGGGTAGTCTGCGTTTATTATATACAAATAAAGTAGTATTGGTTGGGGCAATAGCTCCATATTTTGCATATCATTATTATTTAATAAGGATCGGCGATCTTCATATCATATGTTCGTTGCTCAGTGGTGTTAAACCCAGTGCAACTAGCAGAGCAAATCTAATTAATACCTCCAAAAGTTAACACATGATAATCTGTAATTTCTAGTAATCATTGCAGACTCTCCCTCTAAATTTTAGGCCCCATATGAGAAAGCATTTGCTCTTCATAGATACCAAAATAAAATTAATAAGGTTTAGTGATTGTTTGGGCAATTTACCTATATTTTTTCTGATTATTTTCATATAAAATACATCTTTGAGAAGTTCTGTGATGGCCAGAGTCCATTTTCCACCCTAGTATGTGTCTACAGTTGTATGCAAACCCTCCTCCCACTCCATGGCCTATTATGCTGACTTCACCACTTTTTATGTCACCTCCCTTATCCCAAGATTTTACGCCACCTTTCCCAGTTCCCAAGGACTCTGGTCCCTGATGATGTTATCCAGTTTGGTGTGCGTTCTGCTCTCCACCTTTATCTGGAAATATAACACAGACCTCCTCGAGACATTTCTTTATTTTTGTTGGGTCACTTGGCCTTGTTGTCTCATCTTTGGCCTGGTTCCTTCCCTTCAGCGACCTCCTGCGCTGCAGTTTTCATGAACTGAAAAGTCATAAACCCTCAATATATACCTATTCATGTATAACTGGAAGAGAATTTCCACTTAGGTTGCAAGGTATATAAATGAGTGCCTTGTCTGCGACAGGATGAAACCAAATTGTCAGCCTCTTGAAGGGCATGTTGGTACCAGTTCAGAAGCCAGAGGACCCTGGACTTCCCTCTCAGTTGATTTTATTTTGGAGATACTCCTTAATGAGTATGATGCTATCATGGTGGTGGACCAATTTACCAAGATTTCTCATTTTATTCCATGTCACACCACAGTAATGGTGGCTCAGATAGCCAAGTTATTTAATTCCCATGTTTTCTTTGTCTATGAGGTTCCTCAAGATCATCAGCGACTGTGGTCATCAGTTCACATCTATATTTTGTGAAGAGTTATGTAAAAACTCTTCAACTTCATCTGTGCTTCTCTATTGCCTTCCACTAACAATAATATGGGTGGAAATAGCTAATGAATCAATGCTTGGAGCAGTTTTTGTAGTGGAACACAGTGGCTGCTCATTCAGATTGGGCCTTACACCTTCCTTTAGCATAATTTAGCTACAACAACGCTCAGCATAATTCCATTAGGTGTTATCCCTTCTTTGCCAATTATGACCTTAGCCTCACAGTTAACATGGAACCCAGTTGTGGGTCCAAGGTGGAAGCAGTGGTGGACTTTGCTAAGTTTATTAAGAAAGTACACCGGGTGGTAAGTAAAAATCATGGAAGCTATCAAGAAGTTCTATAAAAGAAAACTTGGATGGTAAAAGAAGGGTGGGCTGGAATATAAAGAGGGGTATCTGTGAAGCTATATGCCAAGAGTTTATTCGTATCAAGGAGTCATGTAAAAAGTTGGGGGGCGAGGTGGATAAGGCCTTACCATGTGGTTAGAAAGATGGGTCATGCCTCCTACCAGCTTGATCTACCACTAAATTTACACATCTTATCCACATTTCACTATAGTAAAATGACTAATTTTATGAATCTCCACCTGTAGACTCCAGTTTTTATATCTTGTAGATGGGTGCCAGGATGGGAGGTAAGTGATTGTGGCCTCTCACAGGGTGAAAAGAAGTTTGGAATACATGACATTATGGGAAGGTTTGATGCTGTAAAAAACATCTGGGTCCCAGCTTGCTTTTGCAGCTATTCTTGAGACTTTTTATTGATGCATTCCATAAGCACTTTCCAGATGACACTGGTCTCAAGTCCACTCTGGCAGTTGCAGCCATGCTGTTACCCCAGAGCATAAGACTTCTCTCTGGCTGAGGCCCCTGGATAAGGGTGGAGCTAAAGTAACTGTGAGTTAATGTCATGTCCCATGATATGATTTTTGAATTGATTCAAAAGGACAAGGAGGGAATGAGCAAGGCCAAAGGGGTCAAGTTTGCCGCCCTCCATAACCTCAGATATATTGTAGATAAAAACTGGGTCAAGGCTAAGAAGACTAGGTTAATCCCCAAAAATTGTGTTATGGGGTCTGATATAATTATATAAATAATCCTAAAATTCACCATTTCAAGTTAAATATGGATGGGTCATTATGTTTTGCTTTTTAAACGGGATAAGACTCTTAAATAATTTAATATAATTAAAAAAGGCAAAATGCAGCTGATCTTAGGAACTCAAGTTCATACATACTCTAGGTATAGAACTACTATGAATGATAGAATTGTGTCATTGGTTAAAATATATTCCAAGCCCCATCAAATTAATCCAGTCTAGTGCCCGATTTCCCTTAAAAAATGTTTCTCTGACTATACTCTCTGCTGGTCATCACTTTACATTTGTATAATGGCTATTGTATTAATATAATTATACTATAATACTTTTGCTGGCCACAAGGGTTACCTCCAGGTGGTTTTTTTATGATTTGTGTGCTATGAAGGCGTTGTCACCACAAAGTGTGTGTTTGGCTTATTTAATTAAAATTTATTTCTTGGAGAGTTAGAGACACTCTACTTACACTAGATATTATAGTATCCTTCCCAGAAAGCATTCTCAATAACAGATACATCGTAGTAGCAATTAATCATCTTACTAAATGGGCCAAAGCTCAAGCCATAAGAGATCTTGGAGTAATATCAACTATAAAATTTGTTATAAACCATGTAATACACTGACATGTCTTTCCGCTATTGTGGAACTGCCAAAATTACCAATCCATCAAAGGATGTTTGTTTCCTTGTCTAATCCCTGCAGCCCATTTATTCATTTCTATCTACTTTTCCTTTATGGCCTTATAACCCTTTTCCTTTAAAATTTTCACCTGATAAAGTATAAAACCTGCTTACTATTTTGGATGAAGTATTGAAAACGTACTTAGCTTCAATTTTCTACTATTGTATATTGATTTTTATCCTCACTCCACCAATTAAAATATTTTTAATCTGAGTGTCCATTACAAATACTTTCCACTGACGACCAGTATGAGTGATAAACCTGAAATCTGAGGTGCCGCCTAGCCCTTCAGTTGAGATGAATCCAAAATTTTGAGCTCTCATGACAAAATGGTGATCCTGCCAGGGACGACGCCTCAGAACCTGTAACTACTCTTACAACTTACCAATTGGCCCTATTATTGGAAGAATATGCTGCCAAAAAAATTGGATTGAAGAAATCTCAAACCCTGTCGCATCCCAAAAATTCCCAAAAAGTTTAGATATTGATAAATTTATTGATGAAGAAACACCAAAAGCACCCAAACCCCAAGTTGGTACCCCCAAAGTCCCAAAATAGTTTAAGTTTGGTAATTTATTAGATGCTGAATCCCCAAAAAGATGTCTGAACCACACAGATTTCCAATGGAAAAATTAGATGAAAATCCCCACATCTAATCAAATGATCAAGAATTACCCTTGCCCAATTTTTTATCAAATACCAAAGCAAATTTAATGAGATCAAAAAACCATAACCCCAAATTAAAATTGTTCAAAAACAGGCTCTGACTGAACCACTTGTCTCATTCTAACTATCCAGTTCTAAAGACTTTATCTCCACAATTTTCTCTCAAGATTCCCCAGCAGATAGCATCAACCTAACAAGTTGTTCCATATTACCCTGAGGTTATTATATCCATCAAGATTTAATAAACTGTTATTCCTGTATCCCTCAGTGACCTATTCAAATTGAGCCCTGTCTTAAGTTAAGATTTACACCAAATTATAGGTCTATCTAGCTTTAAAATGTTAATCAAAAACCCAAACCCCTCCTGACAAAACACAGAGCGCCCCGCACCCAAGGATCTTTTTGGGTATAAATTTCCAATTATTTTAAACTACAAACATTCTGCAAGCATTGTTACTAAGAAATACTTCTTGATACTGGCTACAAATATACCCTATAAAATGATCTTACTTTTCTGATGGCTGGCGGCCCCAAACAGCCCTGCTGTAACCAAGTATTCAGATTACCTATTGAAATTACCATAGAGTTACGCTTCATTGATGCAGTTGTCTTCAATCATGATTATTTCCCTATTCTACTATAACATCAAGCCTCAGGAATTTTAGATCCTCACCAACTATAAAAATTATCAGTGGTAAACCCAAACTGATCAGGGGATGAAAACGCTTCCTATTTAATAAAATTTCTCTCAAGCAGTCCAGGATTAACCACCCGCTCAACTCATCCCCATTATGTTTCAAAGATCTCAAACAAATCCAAAATTCTAAGCACCTATAGGATTGTGGAAAAAGAAGAATTGCCTCAACTGGTCCATAATTATGAAGATAATATCAAAAAAAGATGAAAATGATGTTCCTTTATCTAAGTTTGGGTCTGCACCACATTGACGTTGGGGACACTAAACCAATTTACTGCAAGTCCTATCAACTACTTAAAGCCCATAAACATTAAGTCAAGACTGAGATCTAAAAGGGACTAGCTAACAGACTTCATCACCCTCTCAACCGCTCTGGACTTTGCCAGTAATCATGGTGCCCAAAAAGAAGGTCTACCCATTGCCTCTAATTTCTGACCTCCTCAGAGCAAAGGGGGCCCAAGTACTCTCCACTATTAATTTCTCTCCTGGATACTACCAACTGGGCATGTCTGAAGATTCAATTGTGAAACCTACGTTTTCCACCTGTCATGCCTGCCAAGTTTTCAGCAATCAACCCTGACACAATCATTACAAATTTTTACTTGGATTTACAAAGCATCCCACTCTATATTTAGCAATTACAAATTAGATTTCAGCTGATCTAACTTGACAATCACACTCTCTTTCCACTCAGTGTAACTTTCTGAGCAAAATTTTACAGACAAAAAAAAGCTAATTTTGATCGCCTACCATAGTTTTGCTCTAATGTCCTCAGATTTCCCGCCAGCTGCCTCAGTGTGGGACAGCGGCTAAACTCCCACCACCGTTTTCCCTCCAACAAGAAAACGCGCTCAGACTGGCTCACCCAGTCATACCAAACCCCTGGGATGATTCATTCCTCCCAAGGATCTTGATGCCCACCTTGCTCATACCCAAGCGGTGCCTCGTTGCCCCCTGGTGCTCCCCCAGAGCAACATGCATTTTGGCCTTAGGGTTAATTATGAGAAACTTTTCCCTTGCCGTAACCAAGCCATTATTGAAATGGCTCAGGCGGTGATGACTCCCACTGGTTTCATTAAATTCCATCACTATAAGGGGTATTTTGATCTCAGCTTCACCTGTGAAGCCAACGCCACCACTGCGCCAACTGTGCCCCTGGTTTTCCATAATACCCCTCTCCTCACAATTTGGACCCAGCTCCCAGAAGATACCACCTTGGTGGTTCAGTTCGCTGGTTTGCCAACCCACCTTCCCCCTGAGGTGCTCAACCAGGAGCAGATGGAAGGTTTGACAGCCTATGGCTCCAACCTCATCTTACATTTTGTGGTCCCAAATGGAGCCACACGCCTTGCTGGGCCTCAGGCATATGTCGCAATCAGCCCTGGATCTAATAAAATTGCCTTGTCAATTCCCCCTTGCGCCATCATCCCCTCTGCCCCTGACCATCTTTTCTGGGACCACGTCAAGGGCGGGCGGACGATCTGTCCTTCCTGTTTCAAGGTGGACCACTCAAAACGTAAGTTTTCATCCTCAGCTGCTTCCAACAGCTCTGATTTTTCATCCACCGGCTTCCAATCTGCTGCCCACCCCACGCCAGCTTTGGTATGGGGTATGATCCTACCTCCTCCTTCACCAAAGCATGTTGCTGCAGCTGCGCCTGCAGCCACCAATCAGCCTCCTCCTCGCCTCAGCGCCACAAATGCTCCCTCCAATCAAGCACAGGATTGGACCCCAGTTTGCTCCCATGCGTTTTCCAACAAACCAACCAAACCTCAGGCATATACCAATTCCCATATTCAATTCAACCAAAATCCTTAGATCTATTGGCTTAAATTGATGAGTCTGGGAATATTAATGAATACTGCACTATCTAACTCGTGCAGTTTGTGTTTACTGACCATGACGCTATGCTACCACCTCACTTATATGCCCCCATCAAAACGCTAAAATGTTCCACGGCGGCCACCAGCTGGCTGTTGAAGCAACGCTAAGCCAGATTGTTATCCTCTCTACAAAGCTGCCGCCAAATCAGTGGCAATGCTCATAGGAGGAATGGTTCCTCCCATTATCCCCCCACCACCAATATGCTCCAAAAGAAGCCTGTAACCAAATATCACAAAGCCGCCGATGACGCCATCCAGCATGTGGTAGCGGTAGCGCAAAATATCAAATCCAAGATTACTTGCACCAATATCGCCACGTTTGTAAAGCTCCCCAACGCACGCTTGAAAGCTGAAACAGCTTTATCCAGTTACGTCAGATCTCTTATATTTAACTGCTGCCTTCCTGAAACCCCAATCATCAGAAATTTATCTCCTCATCCCTCTGACGCCCTGACGCCCCTGCTCTCCACCGTAGCCTGTGCCCTGCTCTGGGGTGAAGCAGAGGCCTATAATGAGCCCCCTAATCCCTCCTCCCCTTCCTCCATGATGTGATAAGCAGTTCCCGCTGTCCCACCTGGTTGGTTGTGTTTGCATTTTGTGTGTCATACGCTCATTTTATTTTATTTGAGGTACACCAACCAGGGGACGGACAGTACCAAATCACAACACTCAAAATGACAAAACAAAACTACTAACCAGGTGGGAAGCAGAAACTGCTAAACCACCATGGCAGAGGGTGAGGAGGGGTCAGGGGGTTGGTTTTCAGAAAGACCCGCCTTGATCAAGGGATGTTGGTTACAGTACCAGATCAGAGCAGAGAGCCAGGGCGTTGGGGCATCCGCATAGTGGGGGTTGAGGTCAGTGTAGTAGGAGTTTTCCTCTTCCACATCAAGATAATGATGGGAAAGTGTTTCAACAAAAGCTGCGAGGAGAACTTCAGCTTCTTTACAGGCTTCAGGAAGTTGGGTGAAAAGGGAGATATTGTGGCGGGTGATTTTGGCTGAGGGGTTGAATGGAGCAATCGTTGCAACATTCATAACAGCAACTTCAGCATCATCAAATAGTTTCAAGATGTCACTGCAGGGAGATTCAGGGAAGTCAGGGGGAAGAAGAGGGTGGGCAGGCCATGCTGGAGCTGAGCCACTGACTGGGCCACCGCGGTGCGTAGTTTTGGGCAATGAGGAGAGGCCACCGCAGCTAAGGCGATATGGTGGTCACTTTAAAAGGGGGCTTTATTGGGCAGAGGAGCAAAATGGCGAGGGGTAGGGCTTTATCGAAGTCAGGAAGGAAAAATTCTGCCCAACCATAATTGCCTTGGCAGAGAGGTTGACCTGTATGCTTACTAATGAGGACATTACTTGATTTTTCAGTCTCAGACAATAGATCCCATGGATTTTGGTTCACTGGAATAGTGGCGTTCAAATTTGGGTGGGTGGGATTGGGCGAATGGGCGGCTGCTTGGGTGCCAATGGCGGTCCAAGCATTGCTCTGATTGGCTGGGGTAGATTTAGGTAGGAGAGTGAGGCTGGAGGTTTTGGGGGGGCTGATTTTCCATGTGGGCCCACTGAACAAGATTGGAGGGTGGGAGGGGGCAGCAAAGCGCCCCATACTGAACCTCCAGAGGGGGGCTCAGAAGCCACAGCAGCAGACTTGGCCTGAGGGCACACTTTTTTTGCATGTTTGAGGCCAAAGCAGAGGGAACAAATCTGCCTACCATTATTGACCCGAGCCCAAAAGAAATGATCAGGTGCTGCAGCCACACTAGCGCGGGGTGAGATTTGTTGGGCTATGGTAGGGTGGTGTGATATGATGGTGGCTGTTGCACGAGGAGCAGCAAGGCGCTCCGCATCAGATGGAATGGCAAAGATGAGGTTGGGCTGAGTGCCATAAGCCATGAGCCCCACGACCAACTGGTCATACAAAACCTGGGGTGGAAGGTGGGATGGGAGATTTGCAAAGGATACCACCAGCGTGGTGTCTGAAGGGAGGTGAGTACGGGTTGTGGGAATGGGGTTTTTTTTTATAAATTAGAGGAGTTTGTGCTGCCGCTTCAGCATCCTCCTCAGATTGGAACCCAACGTCAAAGTAGCCCTTAAAAGGGCGGAAGTCTATAAAGCCAGCTGGCGCAAAGGCCGCATTGGCTAGGTCAATAATTGCCTTATCAGCATATGGGAACAAACGCCCATAGTCCACTCTGAGGCAATAGCGAATGGCGGAGCGAGGGAGGGCGAGAGGATGGGGGTGAGAAGGGTGGACGCGCGCCAGGTGGAGCGCTAAGTCCCGTGGGGGGACAAAACGGTTGGAAGCAGTGGGCGGGCTGTTTGAGCCCATCCAAATGTGCTTGCCCGCTGGGCAGAAAACGCTAGGTGGGGGTGCACTGCTGCCCCACACTGGGGTGGCAGGCGGCGGAGCCAAGGACATCAAAGAATAGGTTTGGGCAGATGGCTGTGGATAAATAAAACTTAAATTTAAAATTGCCTAAAATTGACTTCGAGCGGTAAAAGAAAGTAGTCATATGCTCATTTTGGTCATTTCATTCATTTTGTTTGGTGAGGATTTATTTGTTAGCTTTTTGAGTTTCAGTAATGTCCATCCCCTAGTTTGCTTACCTCAGTTAAATTAATAACTCGACAATCACAGACTTTTCTTTCTAGTTGTAATCATTAATTGCAACCAATTTGACTCTAGACTGGTAAGTTTGATAATCTATATGAGGAGATGAGTGTGCACCCAATGCCTGGTAAGGGTTGGACAAACGTGGTGAAAGGCACAGGGTCAGTTTTTGCAACATCAAAAGTTGGAAAATGCCCTGGCAACACTGGTGGCAAAGATAAAAATAAAAAACAGCGGTGAGTATTTTGCAGGATATTTTAGCATGGCAAGCAAAGTGCAACCAATATATTAAAACTCCACACTCTCAGCCCCTGTCATCAGTGGAGCATGGGATTCGAGTTTTTTAGATATAAATTTAATGGCACTTTGGTAAAAGTTCTGTGATGATGTGCACAAACACTTTCTGGCTGTAGTATATGTCGCACTGCATTCAATGACCCAGGGCTGGTTGGACCTAGTGTTTAAAACTGCACAAGCAGCAGACGCCGTTGCACAGGTGCGCATGGTTGTTGATCTCCTGGATGGTCAACAGATGGTTGTAATGAAGCACACGCGTCATACCAAATCTAACCAAATTTTGTCACTTTTGACTTTCTTCAAACAACGGTGAGACGTGGAGTCCTAAAACACTATCTCTCAGATGGATTTAAAAATTATGGGGAATTGCACTCTTTTGAAATGCAGCACTTCACGCTTATGCCAGATCTTAGCACGGGCAAAGCAATTGCAGTGATTACCCAAACTGTGGTCATTGTGGAAAATTTAACTTAAATTTCCCACACCGCAGTTATTAATACTGATGGGCAGGAAACCCAACTGTTCCATGTTATGGTGGATAGCGCACCCCCTATATGCACTTATGGTCATGCTTTCAGCCATAAAGCAAACACCTGCCCTTCCATAGAGAGCACCACTCAACATGAAATTCTCCCCAACGCAATGGGAAGTGCTGACTCCCACTACAAACCTGCCATTAACACTGATGCCGCCTTCCCATGGGGTGCTCAGGGGTGTTATATTAAGGCTAAACCTGTGACCCCACAAGAGCGCAAAAGGACAAACAGGCCTGTAGAGCAGCAGCCAAGGCAGCGGCTTTGGCAACATCTGTGATCCCACTAGCCCAGACCCAAGCTAACATTGAGTCATTCACAGCTGAATTGGCTCAAGATTTCATTTACTAATTAAATTGGGCCCCAACATGTGGAACAGCTGTTTGAGTCAGGTTCACCAGCGCGAATTTACTTCACATCAATCAAAACCAATTCTCCCAAATCAACCCTCCCCAAGTTTTTGTTGAAATCTGATGGTGCATCACAGGAGCACCTCAATATGAAAATTAATTGAAGTCATAAACCAAATCTGATAATCATCCAAAGTAAAGGAAAACACCCTTAAGGACACATACTCAATGGCACAAAGTACATGTCAAGCCACCAAGGAGTATGCTGAAAAAGAGGCGGAGGAAGGGCAAGGGGGCCCTTCCCATTGCATCTAAGGTGCAATGGGGGTCTCCTTCACAATAGGGACATCGAACATCGTTGGACTCAAGGCCTCACCATCCCAGGCTAAAAAACTGAGGTTTTTAAAAAAACAAATTTACCTGTGGATATCCTGTAAATTCAGGAATCACACTATCCACAAGGTGCTGAGGACACATAGGCAACCATGCTCCTCCCCTCGCTTTCTTTTTGGTCGCCGCACTGTGAGGTGCTTATATGTGCATCCCTCTAGTTTCAAATTTATATCTAAAAATTCATATCTTTCTTTTTTGTGCTGGTCATCTCCTTTTTTGGGTTGATGAGATGCACGCTATAGTTTTTGTTTACGCCCCAACATGTGTGCGGGCTCACTAGGATTTCCTCTTGTCTATAACTTCCCTTCCACTTCCTCTGATCCCTTTGTGGTGGGCGACCTGAACTGCTGGGCCAACCCGGCCACTGACCGCTGGCCTTCAACGCCTACCCCCCTTCAGGGGCAAATCAAACTCTGTGTCCTGTTATCCACCTTGGGTTTATTTGATACCCTTCTAAAGCATGCACCGCTTCTACCATACATATCCTGTCTTCATGTGCATAATGGTCATCTGAGGTCTATGTCCCACATTGACTTCATTCTTGCCCCATTGAACTTTTGTCCCCATACCACACACTTTACAAAGGCGAAAATTGATTTCTCTGACCACAGGTTGGTGTCAGTATCCTTTATTTTATCAATCCTGGAGCACAGGCGCCGCAATGGTGCAAACTTTGTCCATCTGAATTAATGTCGCCCATGTTTTCAGCATGGGTGGAAACTGCAACTTTGGCACTGGAGTTTGCTACACTATTCTTTGATGATCCACTTTCTACCTGGTCAGCCTTCAAAGAAAACACCATCCTTCAGGCACGCCACATCTTGTTGCAATGCTCTCAGGATGCCTCAGCAGTCTTTGATCTCACATTAGCAGAAATGGACCACCTGGAGTCCAATGTCCCTGCTGCAGGGTACAGCCAGCTTGGGGTCATAAGTGGGCAGAAGTGTCTGCTTATCTCAACGCGTTGGTAAGACAACAAAAACATCGCGTTTGTGCCCAGTACAAGGCAAAAAATATTCCGGTGGGCAATATGTGCTCCGCCTACTTTTTCCAAAAATAGTTCTCCCTGTTCCAGATCTTGGGCCTGCACACAGGCGAGGCAGCCGGACAAATCCGTTGCAGACACTCCAGCCAAAGTGGCAGTTAATTTTTGGAATATTACTCTAAGTTGTATAAGTTCAAACCAGTGAAACCGGCCACAATTAATGAGTTTGTTGATGGCGCACATATATGCACCATTTCCCGCTACCTGCAGTTAATGAATTTAATTACTCATGATGAACTCTGGTATACCATTCATGGTGCACCACACAGGAAGTGCCCAAGTCCAGATGGGATTCCGTATGAGTTCTACAAAAGATACTTGAATTATATCTCCTCACTAATGCTTGCCTCAATGAAAAAATGTATTTTAGAGACGCGCCTCCTTCCTTGGAGCCAAGAGGCCTATATGATAACGCTGTATAAGAAGGCTAATAAGCTGGACTTGGCGAACTGGTGCCCTTTATCACTTACTAATACAGATACTAAATTATTTACTAAAATTATGGCCAACCATCTAGTGGAAATTGCCTGTGAAGTAATTTTCTCTGAGCAGTTCAGTTTATTCCCAAGAAGTCAATATGGGAAAACATTTACACCGTGGGCAATTTCTGCCAATCTCTGGCTACTGGGGCGCTTGTGTTCTTGGACCAACAAAAAGCTTATGATAGGGTCAACTGGGATTACCTTAAAGCCTGCCTTAACAAATTCCACCTCCCCCAGTTCATAAAGTGGGTGATGATGCTCATGGAATCTGTCACAATGGCTGTTCTTGGCCCAAGTTTCCTCACTGATGTGGTTCACTCTCAAAGGGGTCTTTGCCAAGAGGACCGTTAAGTTTACTCTTATACAACTTCAGCCTTGACCCATCCTTACGCAGTGTGAATGCACGCCTTACTGGTGTACATGTTCAAAGCCAAGCACCTGTGAGAATGCTTTCATTTTCTGATGATTGTGTGTTAGGGGCTTGATAATTGTGATGCATGCACGCTGGAGTTGACTATCCAAGATTACTCCAGTGTTAGTAATGCTGCTCTTAATACCTCCAAAACCAAAATCATTCTCCTCAGCCGATACCAACCACTGGTCACTGGCGCCCCTTAATCCGCTTGCTCAGGTGGCTAGGTCTCTGTTTTGCTTGCCCCAGATAACCCTTTTGGCCCCTCTTATAAACCCTTTTGTATCAAGGCCCACTGCTGGTCCAGTGCACCATTTGGGAGTGTGGCTGGAGGCGGGAGGGTACTCCTTGTCAATAATGGAGCACCACATCCTTGACAATGTCACAAAGCGCATCGCCTCTCTCAGGGCCCACCAGACTACCCTCCCATGGTGGGTAGTGCTTGCCAATTCTATACTTTTGTTGAAAGTCTGATTTGTGGATCATACCATCTCTTTTTCCCCATCTTTCTTCGCCTCTTTGTATGCCCTCCTACAAGGGTGGCTTTGGTTAGGACGCCCTCCCCCTGTGCACCTGGGTGTCATGTTTGGCCCTCGCTTAATGGTGGTATGGGCCTACTCAACTATGAGGCCCATGCTGCTAAAATACTTGACACCTGGATCGCTGCGTCAACCAGAACTACACTCACAGCCCAACACTAGTTGCATGCGGCCCACTCAATTTTGCCTGGACCCTTAGCTTCACAATCCTAACAACTCACATTCTCTGCTTAAATATATGGCATCTCATCCCAATGCCATGGGTCCACATGGAACGCCGCCCCACTTCAAAAGAAAACTCATCTCCTTGTGGAGCGCTGAGTGGAGAATCAGCATCAGTTGCCACAACGCCCAGAGGGGTCGCCTTATTCCCCATTATAAGAAATAAGTCCATGAGCAAGTTGTTGTAAACATCCTTGTACCCCAATGTCCCCCCATCATTGCCCTTGTGGACTACCTTGACAAGCTGGACATCCCATGCTCTCTGGAGACCCATAAGGACATTTTGCGGTATACAAAACATCCCTGTTACAACCTCAGATTTGCACCCATGTGTGGAGATGACTGAGAAATGTGTAAAGCACTGATGAGCGGTCCAATGCCTCTCAGTCTTCATGCTTTGTGTGTGGTCAATATGGGTCATTAGTTCATTGCTTGAAAGATTGCCCGCCATCACAAGTGATCTGGCGGGATGTTATGCATCTCTTTGGCCAGGAGCTAGCAAAGGCTTTCAGCCTGCACAAGAACACCTTCACCTTTTCCATGACCTCACCTATACACCCTTCTCTACATGCCTTAGTCATAGCAATCATGTTATAAACAATCTGCATTATTGTCCTTGACACTCTTTCTGGCACTACCTCAACCGTCCATGAAGCTGTGCTTCACTTCCAAACTCACCTTATGGATCACTTCTAAGCTTGGTTGTTTGCCACCTGCCATCCCTCAACCACCGGTTGATGTCATCCTAGTTCCCCATCTGGTTCCTATCATTGAACCCTTTCCTTCATTCGTGCTCAGTTTTGGCCCCAGCCTCTTCCGCCACTCCCCCTCTTCCTTCCACTGGCGGTCCTTCTGGCAACAGGAGGTAGCTTTGGCTCCTCTTGGGTGCCCTTATGGTTTCTTAGTGTTATGTTGTTGGTGTCTATTGGAAGTGCCCGTCCTATGGTCAGCCTTCCCCAGATTAAATTTTAAAATAAAAAATTTAACTTGAACAACTACCCAAGAAATTCTACAGGATCAAGTAAAGAAACTTTCTAATGACGAGCAGCTCAAAACTCTCCAGTATTTCACTGTAGAAGACTTAGACTTAATTTTTGAGACCCTAACGCTCTGATCCCAGAAAATCAGCATAAAAATGAATAGAGGGATTGTTGTGAAACTGTGAGATTGCTAATCTATCAGTAGATGTCCCCTCCCTTGTCTTATCCCTGTAGCCCATTTATTAAGTTTTATGTGCTTTTCCTTTGAGACCCCAAAAATTACTTTCCCTTTAAAAATTTTTAATTGATCAGATATAAAAACCTGCTTGCTATTTTGAATGGAGTATTGAAAATTATATTTACCATCAATTTCCTGTTTATAGTTTACTGATTTTTATCCTCACGCCACCAATTCAGATATTTTAGGTTGAATGCCCATTATAAATGCTTTCCCACAATGACCAGTATGAGTGATGACCTGAAATATGAGGTTTTTCCCAAAATTTTGGTCATGATGAATATGGGATTCCTAAGCTCTCATGACACTGAAACTTATCCTCATAAACATTTCCACTAATTTTACATATCAAGTTATTCTTAATCTGGATGAGTTAATAGAAATCTATGGAGCCTTACCATCCCTTATCATACTGAGACAATGAGTTAGTGTGACGTGCTAATGGTACTGTTGAGCTTTTTTTAAAAATATTTTTGAAGCCATTCCTTCAAAGATACATGATTTTTAGCTGCTATCACCATTGAAATCACCTAGAAGACTTTCTCTCTCTAGGGTAATCTCTCATTGGAAAAGGTGTCTTTGAGGCAGATCACTTGGCAGCTTAACTGAACCAAGTAAAAAATCACTAGTTAACTTTTACATAGAAAAGAATAAACTTAAAACTAATAAGGTCTTTATATTAATCTATACTAGACATCTAATAGGGCTATGAAAACAAAGACTAGATGAGTTTAGGGAAACTCTAAAGCGTGCTGTAATGGGATTGTCAGGGAAATTCCTCTCAAGTAATTTAAATGGAATGGTAATAGGGGATTAGTTGAGGTAATATACCATGGAGGCTTATAATTTTGGGCCTTTGGCCTAACAAAACATTGAGCACCAGTAATATAATTTAATAGTAAATTTGGCATATCGCCCCAATGATGCATCACTTAATAAATTATGGATTAAATTCAAATACAAAGTAATTAAGATATACAACCATGCTTTTCTTTCCAATTACTATCACTTATTAGTAAGCGATTCAATTTAAACAGAAAATTTGATAATCAATACCAGGTAAGATGATCACAATTAATAAATAAGGACAAAACTAGACAAATGTGGTAAAGGGTAGCAAACTTGGATCTGCACAACACAAAGGCACCAAGCGCATAAAAGTAAATGAAAACAATAGTAAAAACAAAAAACCCAAGGTGGTCATATAAAGGTTTTGTGGATTTTAGTAAAATACTGCAGTTACATGGAAGTGTCCCACTCTCAACCGCTGTCATCAGTTGAACATGGGATCCATATATTTTTGGGCAAAGAGGCATTGGTAATGTGGGAAAAGTTTGGGAAGCCCAACAAAAATCAATCCTGCACGCTATGTACATGACAACCCACACTATCCGCCATGGTTGGGTGGATCTTGGATCAAGACAGCGGAGAAAGCAAATGAAGCTGTGAAGGTCAGAGTAGTGATTGGCCTTCCTGATGGTTGATGTTTGGTATCAACCAAATGCACACATTGTACATAATCCCAAGATATTTTCATAATTTTTGACTACCTTCTGACTACACTGGTGTGCACAGTAGTTGAACAACAACTCCGGGAGGTCTTGAAATCCTATGGAAAAATCAAACAATTCAAAATGCAAAGATTCTAGCTGATGCCAACCCTTAGCACTGGGAAGGCAATAGCATAGTTTTCTGAACCTGGAGATAGCAAACAATATTACAAATCCCCCACATTACATCCTTTATTATTGATGGTAGAAAATTTCTAATTATTCCATGCAACAATGGAGAGCACGCCCCCACATGCAACCACTTTTAGGCCTTTGGGCACAAGATTCATGCTTAACCCCATAAAAGAAGGACTAAGAGAAATAGAATTCTGTGAGGAAGAAATGGGTGAAGATGACTCAGAGTACGCCAAAATTACTGATACCACACAAGCATTCAACTGGGAAGAATTTGGACAATATAAAATTATTGACCCAATTTCCCTGAAGGAACGGAAAATGGCCAAACACTCACAAGTTGGCCATGGCCAAGGCAAAGCCTTGGCAGAATCATCCATTTCTCCTGAACAGATTCAGGAAGACATGAAAGAACTTGCAACAATGAGCCAATAAAATCCCACAGAAAACCAAACAATCAATCCAAACAAAATGCATTTGGCAGAACCCAATTTGGAAGCAAATATGGCAAAACTTGGGTTTGGCACATCCCCCAAAGTTGTGGAGTATAACCCAATTGGTAATGAAAATCAACAATGGAATGCTCAAAACAAAAATGTGGCCAATGAGAGCACACAATTGTACCGCAATGATAGATTAAAAACCAGCAAAAGCAGGAGAGAAGCAAAAGCAGCAATAATGAAAGGGGCAGAATATACCTCAGCACCTACTCATGACTATGCCACCCGCAACAAGGATGCAATTGTGAGTAATGAGGGTGAGTGAGTAGGGCAGGTGGTCCCTGCTAACTACTCCTGAGGCGCACCAGGCATCTTACTAGAGATAGGGACACTGAACATAGCAGGACTCAAGGCCTTAACATCCTGGGCCAAGAAGTTGAGTCTCCTGAGCAACCCACTTGTGGACATCCTGGCGGTGCAGGAAACCCACTGTCTGCAGGTAAAGGAGTGGAGTTGGAAAACATACTCCTTCCAACAATATCATTTTGGTCACAAACCTATGAGGTGATAGTACATGTGAATCAAAATTTTAAATTCATTAATAGAAATTCATTTTTAGATGACCGTGTACTAGCCTTTACCTTCTCATGGCACAAAGAGGTGCACACAATAGACAGAGTGTATGCACTAAACTGTGCAACAGAACGTCGAGAGTTTTTATCAGCTCTGACACAACTTTATCTCCCAGCAAACACTTTCATCATTAAGTTATGAACTGATGGATTAACCCATACACTGACCAATGGCCACACACAACAGAGATACCACAAGGGCACTTGAGCTTTTCGTCTTAAAGGCAACCTTGGGCCTATATGATTCTTTACATAAATGGTTGCCCCTTCTGCAGAACATGACACACCCACATGTGCACAATGGTGTACTTATTTCTATGTCACAAATAGACCTAATACTCATGCCACTAATTTTCTAACACCAAATTCATAAATTTAAGGCAACAAAAATCAAATTTCTGACCACCACTAGTTTTGGTGTCCTTCACACCAGCGGAAACAACTACCCAAGCACCCAGGTGATGCAGAATATGCCAAGAACATTTGTAAGACATATAATTTTAATCCTGGGTGGAGAAAATGTCCTCAACATGGTGCTTTCAAACACCTTTCTGTTCAGACCATTGATCACCTAAGAAAATTTCAAAAAATCAATAATACAACAGATTAAACATACAACTTCAAGAAGACACGGGGCAGCTTCATCCATCATTAAACACACCTTGACCAAAATTAATCACCTATAAAACAATATCCCCTGCATAGGATACAGCTCTTGATGGGGACATAAATGGGCAGAGGTTTCTTCATATTTAAACACCTTGATACGTGAATAATAACACTGTTTTGGGATTTAATATAGAGCAAAAAAACCTAAAAGATGAATAAACTTGTTTGAGCTATTTTTCTGTCAATCTCACGCCTTAACGAACATGGTATCCTGTACTCAGGTCTTATGACTGGATACATATATGGCAGAAACACCTGAAGAAGTTTTGACTAAAGTATAAAGGTTAACAAATTTATATAAATCTGACCCAGTCAAACCAGCAAAAATCAAAAAAATTACATTTGCACATATTGACATCACAGCTCAAACCAATAATTTAATCTTCTTAATATTGTGCGAGGAAGGGGGTGGAAGGCGAGTTGGTAGGGCTTATGGCTACCAACCTGAAGGTTGCAGGTTTTATTCCTGCCATTCACACATCGATTGGGGTGCTAGCTGAAGGAAGCTATTGGCGGTTAGTAGGTCTAATAACACAAAAACCTTACCCATGATGTAATCAGAAAAATCTAAGTCCCAATCCAGAGGTAGAAAAACTTTCTACAATGGGGTTGACCCTGCTAAGGTTTCATGTCAATGTTTACTTTCTTTCTTTCAGTAATGCCTGTCCCCTGGTTGGCTTGTCTCAAATAAATAAATATTGTGTGAGGAATTATGTGAATCAGTGTGAGGTGCACCATGAGGGAAATGCCCTGGACCTTATTGGATTCCCTATAAATTTTATAAAAGAGATTATACTAACTATAAGATATTCTTTTAGCTTTCATGAATAAGTGCATTATGGAAACATGCTTTCTACCTGGAGGCAAAGAAGCATACACTGTCACTCTATTCAAAAAGTGGAGATAGACTAAACCTATCCAATTGGTGCCCAATCTCCCTAACTAATACTGACAATAGATATTCATAAAAATTATGGCCAGACAATTAGGGGAAATTGCAACTGATTTGATATCCCCATCACAATATGGATTTGTCCCAAGAAGGTCCATATGAGACTATATTCACACAGTTACAAGTGTCTGCTAATCTAAAGCCTCTGGAGTGCTTGTCTTTTTAGATCAACAGAAGTCATATGACAGGGTGAACTGGACCTATCTCAAGGCCTGCCTTCAAAAATTCAAACTCCCAAATAAGTTCATAAATTTGGTGATGTTTTTCAAAGAGTCAACCACCATGGCAGTCCGCAGAGCAGGTTTTTTAACTAACTTTGTGTTTCCACAGAGGGGACACAAAAAAGGGGACCCTATAAGCCCTCTATTATATAATTTTAGTCTTGATCCCCTAATCTGGAATACAAATGCCCTTATCAATGGAATCAATGTTTATGGTCAACCGCCAGTCAAAATGATGGCTTTCGCTGATGAGTGTGTGATGGGTATATCCAGCAACCAAGATGATCTCATAATTGAGAAAATAATACAAGAATACTCATCCATAAGCAAAGCATCACTTAATACTGGAAAAACAGAAATTATACTCCTGGGAAAATATCAGACCCATTGGACGCCATCACCTTGGGTCAACAGACCAATATAACAATAAGACTCCTCACCATACATAGGAGGTGAAGATCATCAATTACCCCACTGGAACTTCCCTTAAAAACCAAGCTGGCAGCTGGACCTGTCCACCACTTGGGGGTATGGTTAGAGGCAGGGGGTTACGCCAACACCATGATGAATAATCAACTTCTAGATAAAATAACAAACTGCATTGCCTCCTTGCATGGACATCATACAGGTCTAACTAGACGAGTTGTGATAGCCAATTCCATGATATTATTAATTATATGATTTACAATACATGCAATTACTTTTTCATTGTCCTTTTTTAACACAATATATGCCTTAATACAGGGATGGCTTTGGTCTAAACATAAATCCCCTAAGCGCCTTGAGACTTTATTTTGCACTGGGAGGAATGGAGTTAGGGGGTTAACCAATTATGTAGAGCAAGTGTCCCATATACTAGGATCCTTGATAGCTCAGGTGACTAGTCCGGACCTTCCAGACATACATTGGTCTAGTGCAGAAAGATCTAACTTTACCTGAGCACTTTAATTATTAAATCTATATCATCCAAACTCATTGATTAATTGTCTAGCATCTCATCCAACCGCTGCAGGACTGCATAGGACTCTTGTACACTTCAAACAAATACTTCTAGCCATGAGAAGAGCATAATGGAAAATACACAGATGTGGCCAGATCAGTCTTTAAGGTCACACAAGGCTAACTCACAGATAGGAAGTTAATGGCCAAATAGTTACAGATAACATCTTAAATCAAAATCCAAGTATCATTGCCAGGATTGATTACCTGGATCATATGGACATAACATACATCCTGGATACCCAAAAAATGGTCTGGAGATACACACAACACTCACTACTACAATCCAGGATATGGACACATATATGGAGATGCATGCAGAGAGTGTATCATACAGCAGAACAGTCAAACGCTGCCCACTCTTCATGCACAATATGTGGCCAATATGGAAGCTTAGTACACTTCCTAGAACAATGTTCAACATTGGTAGCTATCTGGAAAGAGCTCATGCGCTTATTCCATCTAGACAATGGACAATCATTTAGTTTGGTTAGGAACATGTTTGCTCTCAACATGATTTCACCTATTCATCTATCTTTACAGGCGTTAATAGTAGCAATAGCACTATGGGCAATCCATACTATAGTATTGTATTCATTTACAGGAGCAACGCCTACCCTCCAAGAAGTCATCAATCGTTTTCACTACCATATATTGGAACATTTTCAAGCATGGTTATTTGGAAAAATGACCCCACATAACAGAAGGATAATTAATTTATGGTTCCCCATATGGTTCATATGTATAGGTCATTCCTTCACTCATTCTGCATCCAAGGATAAGTCAGCATAAATCCCCCTATCTTCCTAAACTTGGTGGTCCTGGAGGCAACAGGAGGGGCTATGAACCCTCTGGGGTGTCCTTAATTATTCACAGTTTACTATTATTCTATACTCATTATATCAGAAGTGTACATCCCCTGGTCGACCTTCCCCAAATAAATAAAATATACAAACATTTGAAACCCTGAAGTCAAGGCTTCCCTCACATTAGCAAAGCCTGCCATGTACCTTGGTACATGCTTTTCAAAAGTTTGCCAACAGTTCTCCTTCTTAATGGGCTATATATGTGGACTCAACTGTTTTTCTTACAGTAAAAGTTACCACATTAGTACAGGTTATTCAACTTTCCAGATTTTGTATAGTTGACAACCTGCAATACCACCTTTACCATATTATATAATTAACAATGAGGATGAGCTCTGACTATCTGAGTACTTTGACTGACTGGTGAAATCCTTAATCAAGGTTCAGATCCAAGCTTATGGAGCAGCTCTGCTAGAAGTATCAATAAGAAAGAGAGAGATGATCTATATAGGTTGATAGTGGTGATTTTGGCAGTTAGTAATCAAATCACTTACTGCAATACTTATGGCTTGGTAGGAGACACAAGTTAACTACCTTATATAAAAGATCTTACATTGTACTTGACCAGGTTGCAGCTGAATAATACACCATTCAAAGCTTGATTAACGAGAGAATAGTTAAACAAATTCATGGCAAATTACTCTAACCTTATCACAAACTGGTTGATTGTCCCATCATATATGAGTTGTTCATTGAGTCAAGGGGGGAAGTGTTGGATAATCATTGACTTGATTCCTGACTTGTAAACCAAAGTCATAATACAATACCAACTCCTTTAATCGATTTTACCTTAAAATAGGTTGTATTGTAATTGACCCCATGTCAGAAGATTAACCAGATAGATTCCTCTCATAGATGCCAAAATCAGGGTTGAAATTGGTTGGGGCTGGTAGAGTGATCAATCAACTAGTTTTGAAGTTATTTTAGTAATATTATGCTGATTTATGCTCCCATTTAGTTGTGTTGAGCTACTTTAATGATTCTGCGGAGTCTTGATTTTTGAGGGATTGTCCCAGTAGCATATTAGGTTATTTTGATTGCTGGAAATTTAAAACAAGGATAATTGACACTATATTAAATAATTATAGCAATTTGACACTGGTGACTGACATGAGGATATTGATATAAAATAATTTATACCAGATCAAGATTTTGACATTGAGGTATTTGGGATCACTAGTAAATGATGCCAAGGATGATTCAATCATATCAATTATGATTCAGCTGGTGGCTTATGCCAAGAATGATCAGATTACTAGCTTTAATATAAGGGTTATAATAGTAGAGTGAGTGATGGACATCCCACTGCCTAGTTTTATTATTACTGGCAACTAAAGGCTGAGGTTGATTAAAGATGTTAAAATAAGAATTTTTATAGGATTCACCAGTGACTGATGATGAGGATGGGGCAAACTGATATTCAGTATTCAAGCGTAACTATGAGGGTATGAGTGCCAGTGAAAGGCCAATGATTGAGTGGGTTGTCAGTGATAATGCTGATAGATGTTTATAGGTGGATAGCAGATTGCCAGAAAAATGCCTAGGTATAAATAGTTGTAGTTCCCTTTTTAAAAAGGATTTCTCTTGCAAATTAATAAATTCCCCATCAGGTCTGTTGCAAAATCGACCTTGGGCTCTGCTAGTGTGCCAGGCCAACCAGTATGAAGACTGGTGGCCCTTTGCTATTTTGCCTTCATTGGCGTACCAACCCCTATAATTCCTGCATCCAACCTACCAACTAACCACCAATGGCTTCTCCTTTAGCCCCAGGCATCCTCAGCATGTGCCCCGGCAAATCCTGTACCCTTCCTGGGTGGCTCAGGCACTCCCACGCTGCCCCACCCTCGCAACCCTTCACCATCTTATCTGGGCATGCCTTGGTGAGTCCATCCCCCTTCTTGGGTGGCTATGGCATCTCCCATGCTGCACCCCACTAGGGTTGGTGGCTATGCAGCTCACCACTGGTAGCCAGCTGGCCAGGTTCCCACTGGTTCCTCATAAGGAGGAGGTATGGAAGCTGGCAGCGCTGGCCACTCCAGGTGTGATCACCCATGCCTTTGGGGATCTCCTATCCTATTCTCCCCACTCTAGTGACTCTTGCTACTTCAAACAGATAGAAAAAGTAGGCAAACAAGAGAAGTTTATTTAGAGGGAATGAACAACTATTTATACTTCTTTCTGGGCTACTGCGCCCAAGTGCTCTTTGGCCAAGCATCTTCTGGAAAACCCATCAGCCTCTTGATTTCAAAACCTCTATCAGATTCATAAACTTTTCATAGTGATTTTCTCTTAGATCTGCTCCTCTAATCACCAAATATTAAATTAGGTCAATCCATCCTCAGCATAAGTTGCTGGTCAATTGTATATAAATTTGAAATTAAATAAGACTTTGAGCATCCTTGGCATGAGTTGCTGGTGCTCTAAATTGGATGATGGAACCATTTTAGACAGTTTGTAACAGATTCATCAGCTTTCCGCTGGAAACTCCCACAATGACCTTCAGATGGCATTTCAGCGGTGAACACAGCTTCTGTCAAACCTAAACTCAAACAAACATATAACATTAAATAGTATCAAACTAAGTGATTTAGCCAGCAATTACACTGACTAACCAAAACTCCTAATTTGAACACTATTGAAAGGATTCATCTGATTAAATTCCCAACAAGGTCAAGATGAACTAGTACTATAAAAGGCTTTCTCTTGACTATCTTTATTTAGTTGAAGTAAGAAAGTGACTTGATTAGGGAAAATAGGACAGGAAACCCCCAGGGTAGGTGGTGGATAATGCATCTGGATTAGCCAGCACTGCCAACTCATGCCTCAACCCTACAAGGAAGCCCCATGGGAACTTGGCCAACCAGCTACCAACCATGAGGGACTGAGAGCTATCAGCCATGAGGGTTGAAAGTAGCCAGGAGCCAGGCTGCCCAGGATGGGGGACAGACTTTCTGGTGCCACCCAAGCTGGGCTAGCAATTGGACATAAGGGAGAAGGAGCAAGGGGTCAGACTACATAGGAAGTGGGCTGAGGACCATCAGTGCACTCCCAAAAGGGGCCAATGTCACAAGGTGAAGTTGGTCTGCGGGGTTGGTGGGTTGCCCTGTGGACTTGTAGGGGAAGGTATGCCTATTAAAGTAAACACCAAAGGGCCAGAAGTTCTCATACTGTTTTGCCTGGCATACTAGCAGAGCCATGATATAGAAAATGTAATATATGTGATACTCCATAACTACCTATTTGAACTCCTTTTTAACTGACTTTAAAAATAGAAAGGTTATTAATTCAACCTGTATGTATGATTTTCTCTATGTTTGTTTGCATATAACTCTGAAAATACTGGATCAATTTATGTGATTATCTTCTAAAAAAATAGAGGATGCTCCAACTTAGGTCCCATTTTACTTTTTAAGTACTGGTCAAGTATCTACCCATTAATTTAGTAAGTATAACAAAATGGGCTCAGAAGCAATGGATGCTTTTGAGACTAATACAACTCCGGATAAACTTAATTATGGCATTGGTGAAGCAATAGCTTTGAAGCATTTTTGATATATGCCTATGGCTGGGGGGTATGTTCAAAATCCAGGCAGTATGAGATCATAGCAGGATGAGCTTAAGTCATTATAGATGGCTATTGTTTTTGTATAATTTGACCAATAAACTCATCTAAATTTGATAAAATAAATTATTTTAGATAGCAATCAATAATTTTACTATAAATTAACTAATAAAAGCAACCAAAGCTATTAAAATGAATCACTGTAGATGGCAACCAGTAAATTCAGCATATGTTTAAAATAAAATCATCTTAATTTTATAAAATGAAATATTCTAGATGGTGATCTTTAGATTTAATATAATTGACCAATAAAATCAACTAAATTTAATATAATGAATTATTGGTATATTTGTTTATAAGATACTATATATAATATATATACAATGAGTTTTAATTTTATAGAAAAGTAGCAAGGGGTCAAAAATGATATATAGAGATAGTAATATTTAATAAAAGTAGGAAAAAAGAGCCACTTTTAAAAATGCACTAATTGTTTTGGGGGAAAAGAACTGGGGTAGAGTTTTTTGGGGAAAAAAGAACCTTCTCAAAAAAAATTGGGAAAAAAATAATCACCTTTAAAAAAGCTCTAAAAAGTATAAAATAATTGAGACATCATGCCTCCTTGATAAAACCCTTTTTGAAGTTGGTGCCATATTTTAACTAACTTATAATAGGTATTTATAATTTATATACTCAGTATTATATATTCTAAGTTGCTTATAGTTTACACTTGGACCCAATCCAGACATAAGATAAAATTTGTATTTGTGAGCAAAATTATATAATTTAGTTTAAAATACGATGCCGACTTCAAAAAGGGTTTTATTGAGGAGCCATAATTTCTCAATTATTTCATACTTTTTAGAGCTTTTTTTAAAGGAGGTTCTTTTTTCTAAAAAAAATTTATACAAATCAACTCCTTTCTATAATTTCATTCTAATATAGTTGATGAACCTCATCACAAGAGCTCTGATGAATCTTGAGTAAAGTGATTTGAATATATATAATGTTCACCTATTCTAAATAAAGGCTCACTTTAACTGTTAAACTTGTCATACTTTTGTTTAGATGTTTAGCATAGTTTTACATATACTAAAAATTAGTGAGCTTACTGCGTAGCCACACTATACAGTGATCTAAGAGTTGATCAGCCAATGATACCCTGTATACATAACACGTAAATGGACCTCGCGTTACAACTAGTGAAATAATTCTTATTAAGGTTCAACTAAGTTGTGAATGAAGCTATCATTAACTTCAAATTTAGCTATCAGTCAGTGATAGATACATCAAAGATTGTCTGGGTTTATAAGGCTGTATTGGTTCTTAACTTTTGATCGATAAAAAATTATCTTTAATTATGAAACGTACTTTAATTAAATTGATTTTGTTTACAAATGATCTCATTAAACTGAGTTTTTTAGGTGCGCAATACCAAAAAAATCAATATACTGGAAAAGGACAATTTGAGCGCATCAAAACTTAAAATAAAGTTCCTAAGCTATATCAAGAACTTTTATGCCTTGCGGTAAAGGTTTAAAGAGTAAGCTACAGCTACTCAGCTTTACACAGATTCGTAGGGTTGAAACGGTTATAAGGTAAAGATTTTGGCCTGCAGATATTGCTGCCCGCCGATTTCTATACATCAAACTCAATTGTTAACATGTATAAATTTTAGTCCTGCTGCTCAGCTCAATTATAACAGTAGGGCTCAAACTTCCTTCTGAGGAACCTTTGGTTTCAACTAAAAGCGGACCCCCAGAAAACATTCATTTTAGTTAATGAATAAGCCTGTAAATCGTAAGCAAAGCCAAATGCTTTAGTTTAATAAAAAATTGTCTCAAAGCCTATGCATAATAGGTAAAAAATTCCTTGGTTTAGTTGTTTAAGCCTTAAAGTTTAATCTTGTTCTGACAAATGCTGAGTAAGTTTTGGTATTGATTTGTGATTATGTGACATTCCAAAAAGTTTGCCATTTTTATATAGAAGTTAACTAAATTTTAAAGGGAGCCTAGAATATGTTTGAACAAGTTAGCCGTGCGTTCTAGGTTACAATAAAAATGGCGGAGCAAGCTTTAATAGCTCGGATGCAGAGTAAGTAAAGCTAAGTCGATGAACAAGGTCACCCATAAGCGTGTTCAACCGGACAATAAGTACAGCCTTAAAAATGATTAAATATTAGCCAGCTTTCAAAATTAATTCGGGTCTCTAAAGGCGAATTTAAAACCTCAACTTATAATCACCCCTGATTTAACAAACGAGAACGACTAAAGAATTTCAAACTAATTTGCGGAGAAAATCAAATTTTATCGCCATTTATACGCCAGGTCAAAAAACCAGACTTAACCAGCGGAGAGGTTTAACAGATAATAGCTGAGCCAAGTATAAGCAACAAGTAAAGGATAAAAAGAGCCGTTAGACATCCTTTTTGTCCTCAGTGGAAGGGACCTCGGGTGGTTTAAGCTCGGAAGTTTTCTCTTCGGACTTGACTTCGGCGGCGCGCTCAGCTGCCTTTTCAAGCTCTTGAGCAGGAGCTGACTTGTTGTCCCCCTTGATTGCAGAGGTAGCAGTTTCGACAGCGCCCTGCGCAGCGTTGGAGGCGGCACTGGCAGCAGAGCTAACCTTCGTGGTGACAGTCTCCTTAGTTTCACTGGCAGCGGTTTCAAGCTTGGAGGCGGCAGAAGCTGCTGAGGCGCGCAAGCTGTTGGCGGCATCGGACATTGAAGGGAGCGGGCAGTCGGGATCGGATAAATTGTTAACAAAAGCAGTGAATCTGGAGTAGAGAGGGCGAAGGGCGGCACGATAGGTATGCTCAGCACCACGGTAATTGGGGAGCAAAAGCCACAAAAGAAAAGCAGTCTTAACCAAGTAATAGAAGGGATGAGGTAATTCAAAATGGAGGTCGTGGCCTCCAAAAAGGTGAGGAAGCCAAAGATACTCCAGTAACTAATCCACTGGGAATGATCTTTGGTTTCCTTCTCCTCAAGAGCTTGAAAGGAATAATAGGCAGGGATAGCCCAGCCAATTAGGTTAGTGAAGAAAGAGCCACCGAGATCAAAAAGGAGTGCGAAAAACACGATGAAAAAGACACCCAAAAACGTATACGTTTTAGGGACTTTGGTCGCGGCCTCAAGCTTCTTTAAAATAGGAAAGGTCGAGAGATTCTCATCAAGCTGAGCCTCGTAATAATGTACTTTGTCCATTTTATCTGTAAATATATCTAAAAGTGAAGGAAAAAAGTAAGAAACAAGAACAATTTAGTTAATTCAATAGGTAATCTACCTTGTAAAACACCTTAATGGAAAACAGAGATAAAGGAACAAAAGGCGGTAACGACTATTATAATTGCCAAAGCTAACTATCTGATAAGCGAGGCTTGTATAAAATTTTGATCTTTTTCCCTTCATAACCTAGTTAATTTCAATTGCAGTTTTAATTTTATGACGTAACTTGTTCGCTATCTGAACCCTCGACTTTCTATCAACGACGAGTCAGCTCGTCATTGGTTCCTACTAAGCTTAAGAAAGTCATTTAAAGGAAGTTTAGACAAATATAATCCTCATTAATTTGTTTATTTGAACATCTGTTCTAGCGTTACCTTTGAATCAATAACTATATTTTCCTCAATAACAAATTACAACTTTTTAACAATACATGAGCCGTTTACAGAAACAGTAGGTGTTAGTGGAGTTAGCGTTTTTATAATTTATAAACTAGATCAAAATTATTAATTCTAATTTTATTCGAGGTGTTGGGAGGATACCCCAGTGGTAGAGTATGGACCCTCTACCACTGCCTCCCGAGTTCGATCCCGGTAATGGACTTTGGGTAGGGGACGATTTTGACTGTGTTGGTTTTGCGCACCAATGCCCCGAACCGAGATAGCGAATAGCAAAGGCGGTCCATGGAGTTCCTGGCCTATCATACGCCGCGCATGGAGGTTTTCCGGGTTTTATCCTCCTTTCCCATTTTCTTCACTTCCCTAATCGGTGCGGTATCGTCCCCAGGTCGGCCCACCTCGAATAAATTTTTTTAAATTTTTATTCGAGGTGGACCGACCTGGGGACGATACCGCACCGATTAGGGAAGTGAAGAAAATGGGAAAGGAGGATAAAACCCGGAAAACCTCCATGCGCGGCGTATGATAGGCCAGGAACTCCATGGACCGCCTTTGCTATTCGCTATCTCGGTTCGGGGCATTGGTGCGCAAAACCAACACAGTCAAAATCGTCCCCTACCCAAAGTCCATTACCAGGATCGAACTCGGGAGGCAGAAGATTATTAATTCTACAAACTATCTTTTTTTAGTACTAGATGGTCCCAACCCGAGGGGGGGATTCATCGATGTTCTACAAACTATCTTTAAAGTGTGCGTAAATATTTTTACAGCCATGCTCACTATAAAAAATTATAATCGATGTTATTGTAATGAAAGCACCAGCCAGAGATCTAATAGCTAGGTAAATATTTTCATAGATAAAACGAGATCAATGAGCAGATTAACTCTCCTAAATAAACATTTTTGTGAATTAATAATCCCTCAACTTATAGAACATTGGCATCTACATTTAATTTTTAGAATTATTAAAGTATGCTTTATACATAAGTAAAACATTAGTATATTACCAGATGTGTGTATTCAATTATCTTGACAATCTTGACAGACTGCAATTTATAGTGTACAACAAAAACTTAACTAAAAAGGAGTATAAGTGAAAACTTAACATCTATAAACACTGTAGTAATTAATAAAAATCTTAAATGTATCAGCCAAGATAGCATAAGTTATATGATAGCTCAGCAGAAAGAATAATACCAGGGCAAATCCTGACAGGAAAAATACCAGATATCCCAGGGATTATTTGCCAAACCCAAGAAATCTGTTGTGAAAAGATGTTGGTTAATATTATACCAAGATTTTTTTAAAAAGGTCAAATTGAATCCTACTATATTTTGAAGTTATATAAAGGCAATTAATTCCAGATCCTCTAAGAGGGATAGTGCTACCTCCACAGAAATAACCAAGCCAGAGTAGGACCAGGGACTTAAGAGAAAATATATAATTCAATTTGGTCTATTGTTAAACTTTGCAGTTATTGGTTATAAACAGATACAAATTCACATTGTATTTATTACATCTTTTTTTTAATTCATTGCTTTTGTATTGGCATCATATCAAGGTATTCCAACTATTCCTTCTAAGAGCCTACCTAGACATGCCCCTTTCCTAGCTGCAACGCTGGTGAACACCCTTCCATGAATTCAGAGACATCACCAGATCTACCCCTAAACCATTACTATAATATCCTAGTACTAATGGTATTCTGTCCTTAATAGAACTAGAAATAGTTAAAACAATTCTCTATTCTCTTAGTTTGAACAACCTAATTCCACTATCATCTATCTATCATATAATGCTTCTTTGTTATACTAGACCTTCTGCTCGTGTGTAACAAGTTCCCAGCTTGCCATAAAAGTCTGGTTCAAGAAAGTTCTGGTCCCAGAAATTTGACTACCTTATTCTAACAAACCTGTCCCACCATAATGTTGCTTTTAGAGCTGTTATTTTTGCTATTTTGATGTAGGGCTACTAACTACCTGTGGAGCTAGTGTTTTCTATGAAAACACAATGAGACTTGTATAAAAAGAGCTTAATGGCTCAGCCAGGTGCAGATGGTGACTATGATGTAAATTACACATTCATGGCCTATCCCACAGTTTCTCTTTCCTGGGAAGAATGCCTTGGTAGAAGTGAAAGGAGGACTTAAACTATTGATGTAAAGCTCAAGGCTTAACAAGTTCCTTAATATCACATTGGCAAAAGGCTCACATATGCTTTAAGAGAGTTTCCTTAATCAAATGGCAAATTAGGTGAACCCTAATTTTGTGAAAATAATAATGCTCAAATCACAGGTTGCAATACTAGGCTTTGCATGGCTGACTCACTGATGACTCACTTGGCTGAGGTACAGTGGTCAAAATGACCTCTCCTTTGAAGACTCTTATGAAGTGTCTTACATACCATTAAAATCAGCAACAGCATAGGGGTTCCTTTGTTAATACTAACATTCATAGTTAAAGCAAATTATTGTTAAGTCAATTTAAGATAATATATTTAAGAAAAGAAGGAAGTTTAATACATGAGATAAAATAGCAGAGATATTTTAAACTAAGTCTAAACAAAATAAAATCTCAGTATATAGAGTAAACCAAAAAGGTAAATAAATGAACATGTTTAGGTGTAGGATCTTTATTGATCCCAGCATCAATGTCTACCCAATAATTAAACCAAAAACCAAAATTATACTAATAACTATTTATATTGAAGTTATCTGAACTCCACCAACTAGAAAACGGATTGCAACCACTGCTGCAAAGGAATACCCTCAGATATTGGCACCAGGGAAGCTATAACATGTGTACACTGTTCATTATATTACCCTGCACTGAAAATAGAGCAATTTGGCTCCCTGAGTGTGGATGTAACTTGTGGCCCTGCACACAATGAGTGACCTTTTTGTAATATGAGGCAAGAAGAGTAACTTTAGAAGTCCAGGGTCACATAAAGCGTTGACGCCTCCCCTGGAGGTCTCCTTATGGGTGAAAGAGTCCTCAACTCCCAGCAGTCCAAATGCCATCCCCAACCTCCCCTACCTCAGCTATTAAAATTAGCTCTTTAGCATTTATTTATAAGGTACAGGTCAGTTTTCAAACAATTAAAAAGGTATTTATATGGACATTGAATTTGAGAAATACACAGTTGAAAACGTTTATTGTTGCAAAAGTTTTTTAGTAATTTAAAACTAAAAGCACAGTGTAGTAAATTCTGACAGTGTCTAGAGGCTCACAGTCTTTGTCATGGTTAAATGACATCATAGTGGGGACCAACCCTAAGGGTAATGCTGGGTGCCAGGAGGCCCAGAAGGTGAATCTACAGGCCCTCTTTGACTTCAGACATACACTAGACCAACGCTGGGTACAGGCTAAATATGCCCAGGTTGGTACTATGGAGGTGCCAAATGCCCAGCCCCTTACATCACACAGGCATTAAAACGTATGGCTTACTTAATTAATGCAGACATTTCATTCAGTTAGTCAAGGAACGGGGTTTTGAAACCTGTTTCATTTATAAAACAATGCATCTGGTCAGATCCAACTTCAATTGATTACTTTAGTGAAGTCATTTTTGGTGTATTTGACCAATTTGGATGGTAGTGTTTGCCTATTGGTGGGTCAGTGCTTGAGCCCACTTCAGAAAACCCCATATTTCCCTGACATAGTTTAATTCTGTTTCCCATGACCAACACTCCTTGTTGGTCAACTTCCCAATAAACATTTTCCCAGTTTTTCCGTTTTTCTTATGTTATTGCTAGCAAGCCTGTGCATGGACCTCTTTGAGGAGGCCTTACACTACGTTAACCACTTTATTATAAAAGCAATTAAATTTTTAACTTGTGCACCATTGGGTCGCCCAGGTGCTCTCCAAACTTAGACATTTACCCCTTTTCCCTTTGTGCACCGCGTCATTTTTGGTGGGTTGTTTGCTATCATGATCACATTTTATTTCATAAGTAATTACTGCTTCAGCACCCTCCACTGGGCTTTAGTCACTTTCAAACTAATGGCTAGTTCCCTGGTGTTGTCTTGGTGCACTGATCACTACCACGCTGGGAAGAGGAGAGTTATAGACACTCTCCTTACAGCCTTAGCCTTGGTTGTGGGTACACTTTGGAAGTAAATGTAAGAACAAGAATCCTTTACAAAATTTGCAATCCCTTCAAGATATGCTATTATAACTCACATGGTTCTCATTTGTGAAAATTGCTAATATCTGTGAATCAATTAAGACTTTCATAATTGTTGTATAATATTCATAAAAGACATGGAGACTAATGCCTAAGCCTTGGAGAATTTACAACAGATAGAATTTCATTAAATATCTACAAGTTAGGGGCAATTGGACAAGAATTATAAAATCCTTATTGGTGACATGTTTATTAGCAATGCTGATTAGAAAAAGGTAATAATAACAGAATAAGTACTTCAATTTTCATATCTTTTGGGATGAGTTAATATAGATGTACATCTGTGATTCAGGGTTGAGTGAAGCCAGGGTGGCAAAAAATTAGATGTACATCATTACTAACTTTAATCTGTAATGATACCTAATACTTCATATGGCACCATTTTTATTGGAAACGCAGCCCAATAAAGTTTAAAATAAGTTATACTATAAATTAACGTTGGGCAGTGGCCAGAAATCAAAACATCAATAAGGTTGTTAATTAATATAAACTAAATAAATATATAGTTCTGTTCTCATAGTTGGTTAGACCAAAATCACAACATCTCCCCACTTGACCAAACATTAAGGAACAAAAATGAGTGGGCATAAGATAGGTTATCAAGAAGTTATGACCATAAGTCTAGAGATTTACTAGTACTTCTTCAGAAACTTATCATGAACCCAATAAATTAGGTTGACCCTATTGGTATCTTTCAGAGTTTAGGCAGTAATTGATGTTTTCATTTTGATCTCAAAAAAATTCTTTTTAATAATGCTCCAATTTTTTATTCTTTCAAAAGGCATAATTATCATAATAAAAGGCCAATTTTCCTATGGCAGAGGTAAGTGAGGTCTGTTAATCCTTGTTTTGAATACTTAAGTTTTGATATATAACGCAAGTGCAACAAAGTATGCCTTGCTTTGTAGCTAATTTAGTGTCTGTGGGATTTATATATATTGATTGGAATTTGGTTAAAATTAACATACAAGTATAAGATTTGAAAGTGGCACAGAATGCTTTCCATATAATAATTGAAATAAGAGCGCCATGCCCAAATAGTAGGTATTTTATAGGCAACACAGCGGATGACATGAAAAGGGTTCATCTGGACAGGTTTCCAAGGGTAAACTTCTGTAATATACCAACAGGGGTACTGTTTTCTTGTTCCAAGGTGCTGCTGTCCTCAGAATTATATAGCTAAGACAATAACCCTTTGTATACCCTCAAATTAAAAAATTTAGAATAATAAGAGATGTGAAGTTATTCTCATTATTGGCTAAAATAATCTGTGGGCATCCATGTTGATAAGCTATGTTTATTAATAAATATTGCTGTTGTGGCGCCCAAATTTCCAATTTCTTTGGCTTTAAACACATAGTGATGTGATCAAAGGCCATTACTATATACTTTAATTGTTCAAATTTTTGGGTAGTGGACCCACAACGTTGATTGATATGGGATTAGTTGAAATTAGGTTTAACTAAGATGATAGGATGTAGCCTTCCAATAAAAGTTTTGGCTTGCCATTCTTTACATTAGTTAAAAGTCACATAAAAATTAGAAAGGCATTAATTTCAAGTAATAATGTTGTTTTAACTGTTCATATGTTTTCTTATATACTCATGCTCTGTTGCCTTATAGCCACAATAATCAAGACAGTCTGATTGATTACCTGGGAAATAAAAAATTTGTTTGTCAATGTTTTTGTAAAGTCTTCCACCCTAACAAGGGTATTTTTCCTCAGCTTTCACCCACACGCATTGAACTTCCTTGGGTTCAATACCATATTGCTGAAATATCTTCTCAAGTAAAACACTAGCTATATTAGCCTCAAAGGCCATATTGGTCAATTAGAGAGACAATCAGCATCTTAGTGTTTCACATCATGCTGGTGCTAGATTTTGAAGTCATAAGCTTGTAGTTTCAAAGCCCATTGGGCCATCCACCCTTCTAGATCATTTTGATTTTATAACCAGAAAAGAAAATTTTGTTTGTTCACTACTGTGAAGTGCACTTATGGATATATATCTGAAATTGCTTGCATGCATAAATGATGGCTAGCCTTTAATTTTTACTACATTGTAATTTTGTTTGCACACATCCAACATCTGACCACAGTAACATATTGGGTGACTATTTCCTCAGAGTCTATATGTAATAACACTGCCCTGATGCCAGAGAGGGATAAATATATTTTGTATATATTAAGTGATTAAATGGAATTATGGGTTCATGAGTATTAGCACCTTAGTGAGGCAAAGCCCCAACTTGTCAATGGCCAAATGGTAGTACAAGTCTACTCAAATTTTACATCATTTCTTGAGGAGAGTAAATAAAGGCTCACTTATCTTGCTAAAGTTCTCAACAAACTGGAAGTTGGAGTTAATCATCTCAAGGAACACCTGAATTTAACACTTGCTACTCAAAATTTCTTTTTTGCTCTGATAACTAAATTGAAGCCAAATTTAGATTTCTAAAAAAATACAAAAAAGGACCAATTGGTTGAGCCAAAAAATTACCAATGTCAATGCAATTACCGCCTGCTGACCCAGATTGGGGTGGTGGTGCGCCGCCATCTGACAACTTTTAGTTGCTGCTGAAGCGCACCCAGACTGGCTCTGCTAGCCTCCCAATGCTACCAGGCATTATGCCCCCCCTCAGGACTTGGCCCACCACCTCACAAGCTCCCAGGCGGTGCTCCAGAGCCCTTTGGTGCTTTCATGGAGCAATTTGTGCTTCAGCCTCCAGATCAAAGATGGGATTCTCTTCCCATACATGAGCAAAGCCACCATTGAGATAGCTACAACTGTTTTTAAACCCATCAGCTTTTTTAACTTTTGCTCCTTTAAGGGTACTTTGATCTTGGCTTCCATTTGGAAGCTAATGCAGAGGCAACATCTAAGCTGCCAATCATTTATAAAAAAATTTTATCCTCACTGTTTGAAACCAGCTCCCAGATGAGGCCACTTTGATGGTCCAGTTTGCTGAGTTGCCCTCCCTTCTCACTCTCAAATGCTTAACCATGAGCTCATGGAGGGTTTGGTCATCTATGGCACAGACCCCATGCTGCTATTTGTGGTTCCAAATGGGGCGGATCATCTGGCCAGCCTCACGCCTATATGATAATCCACCCATTTCATCATGATATCCATTTCACAATTCCCCCTGAACCATGATCAGATCTGCCCCTGATCACCCATTCTGGGCGCATGTCAAAAATGACTGCGCCATTTGTCCAATGTGCTTTGAGCTTGACCACTCAAAGTGCAAGTGCCCATGGTTTCTGCTTCTGCTGCTTCCGCCGCTCATCCCTTGGGCATTGAGCCAGTGGCCATTTTGCCCCAATTTTTTGAATGAGGCTTGATTCTCCCACCCTAACCTCAGGGCAATTTAGCACAGTTCCAAAAGCAGTAGCCAATCAAAACAAATATTCTAAAATTTGAATCAAAATTCAACTGGATTATGGCTACCTGAGTCAATGGCTGAACCAGTTTCAGCTGAGTTGCCATGATTGACAGCACATGGCCAATCAGCTCCTGCCACTGCCCCAATTCTGGTGGCTGGACCAGTGCTGACTGAATCTAATCCTTTCAAGGCTCTTGAATGGATTGATGAGAATGAACGGTCATACCACATAATACCATATTTTTCTTTGGAGAAGCTTTTTGTTGACCTTTTCAATTTGCATCCATGTCATTTTTGCCTTAAAGAAGTTTTCCTATTTATAAAAATATCAATAAAATGGCAGTTGAGACTGCATCTGCCCCTGCCAACACTGTCAGGGTAAATCCTGACATTAGTGCAATTCCTGAGATTATAGATATTGTCAGTCAGATCAATATGATATGTGATGAAGTTAGATCAAATAATTGCATATCAAATTAATGATTGTAGTGAAAATATTTGACTAATCGTTTAAATCACTTCATTTGCAATAGTATTCAGTCAAATAATCGCACCAAAACGAATTTATGATAAGACTGAGACGATTCCCACTGGCTTTCAAAATCACATGCAAGTTGCAATCCCATAAGCTCCAGAGAAGAATTGTGCACTGTTTAAAATCAATTAGGCTTAGGTAAGTCCAGGAAGTTGGATGGTATATAAAACCAAGTCATTCATTTGGTTAATCTTTGTGGTCAATAAAATTATTCTTATAATGCAAACACTATTAAGTTTATTTACTAAAGTGTTATTGTCAGCGCTACAGTTCCTTGACTGGTACCAGGGTTCACAGTGGCTCAAAGCTGGAAAAATTGGAAAAGAGCACCGAAGAGGAAATGGAAAAAATGAGTTAGTCTACCAAATAATTAATTAGATTAAAATGCTTTGATATTATAGGGTGCATTGGGACTCGGTGCCTTCAGGATCTTTGGAGCCTCATCTGATCAGGATCTTTACTGATCTTCTGAAATGGCCTCCTTGAGGGCGTCCTCAATGGATAGCATCGTTCACCTGACTGAAAGGGTGGAAAGGCTGCTCCATGTGACTCAGGAATAGGTGAGGATAATCCTGAAAGAGTTTTTTCTTGGTTAGGTTTGACGAGCAATTTGACACAGCCAGATTCAGAAGATGGGAATTTGATATGATTTTTATCTCAAATCCTGACAAGGCCCCCTTCAAGATCCTGTCGGAGGGGGTGTATGGCTGGAGGAACTGACCATGCACTCGGTTTACAACAGTCCCCTGATTGATGTCAGCAATGGAGTACTCAGACTTCACCTTGTGTATAACTTTGTAGGGTCCAAACCACAGTATATAGAGCTTGTTCTGTCAGCCTCCAGGTCAATGATGATAAAAGAGAATAAGGTCACCTAGTTAAAATTCTGGTAAGGAGGGTCATCCGAGATTTGATCAGGATGTCTCTCTTCCAGTGATGGTAACAATGCCTTGAGTGGCTTGGGCTTGGAGCTGGACAATTTCATCAGCTAGAGCCCTCATATTTAAATCAGCATTCTTGGGAGTGGAGGCTTCGAGCAAGGGCTGGACGCTACTGGGTAGCTGAGGGGCCTGCCCATACAGGGCTTCAAATGGGGACATTTTGATAACACGGTGATAGCTTACCCATTAAGCAAGCAAGGCGCTGGGCAAATAATGGTTCTAGCAGGCAGGATCTAAGGCGGCCAACTTCTGCAGGATGGAGACAAGAGTTTTGTTAGCCCGTTCTACTGCCCCATTAGTAGAAGGGTGGTAGGGAGCAGCGAAACTCTGGGTGGTTCCAAATAACGAAGTTAATTCCTGTACTACCTGGGAGGTGAAGTTCAAACCATTGTCTGAGAGCAAGGTCTGGGGGCCCCATGCTGGGTGAAAATGGAGTGAACAAGGAATAGGGCGGTAGCCTTATCTGTGGCTGCAGGGACTGAGATCGCCTCGACCCAATTAATTAGATGGTCTATGACAAGATTAATATACTTGTTACCATGTAGACCAGTGGGGAAGAGACTGACCACGTCGATACTAACAACATTGAAAGGTTTTGTCGGTGCAACAACAGAGTGCTAATATCAAGGGTTGGCCTGGTCTTGGGATTGGCAGGTCATACAAGCTTCCAGAACCTCTTGAATGGTTTCAACCATTCAGTCCCAGTAGCAGCATGACTTCAGCCATTCATGAGTCTTCTTGACCGCACCATGCTCAACAGTAGTGTGGCCTTCCAGGATGACATCAGTATGAGAGGAGGGTCAGATGTAGGGAAGCCACTTCTTGTTGACTTTCTTGTAGAGTAACCCATCCTTGATCTGGGTGTCTTGAGTCATCCAGCGGAGTTTGGCTTGGACCTGGGGGATTCTAGTTCCCATCATTTGGGTTGTCCTATCAAGTCATAGAGCCAATCCTCCTCCAGGGTCAGGACTGCTTATACCGGCATCCTGGAGAGTCCATCAGCGTTTTGGTGAATAGCCCCAGCGCGGTGGATGATGGTGAAGTCGTAGCTTTATAATCATAGGTACCACCTGGCCAACCGTCCATCTGGGTCTTTCATTTGTTGCAGCCATCGAAGGGAAGAATGGTCTGTAATAATAGTAAAATGGGTACCATGTCGTAGGGCCAGAAATGCTTGATGGCTAAGAGAACTGATAGGCGTTCCCTCTTGGTGACGCTGTAATTCCGCTCAGCCTTGCTTAGGGTCTTGCTAAAATAAGCTACGGGATGATCAACCTGGTTCTCATTGTTCTGAGCCAGGATAGCCCCAACAGCGATGTTGCTAGTATCCGTGAACAGCAAGAAAGGCTTGTCAAAATGGGGATGAACTAGAACATGTTTAGTACATAAGGCCATACGTAAAGCATTGAAGGCCTGTTCCTGCTCAGGTCGTTATTTGAATGGTACATTTTTTTGTAGAAGGTAGAACAACGGCTCAGTGAGGTCAGCAAACTGTGGGATGAACTGACGGTAATAGCCCACCATACATAAAAAGACTTGAATATCTCATAGGCTTTGGGGGCGCGACATCTTTTCTATGGTGTCAACCTTGTTGGGGATAGGTTGAACGCCACGCTTGGAGACCTTATGGCCTAGAAACTCTAGCTTGGGCTGGAAAAAGGAGCACTTTGAGAGCTTGAGCTTGATGGAGGCCTTATGGAGATGCTTGAAGACTTCCTTAAGATGTTCAACATGTTCATTAAAAGTTTGTGAAAAAATGGTGATGTCATCCAGGTAGACCCGGACACAGGAGAGCTTCAGGTCCCCAAGGATCCCATCTATGGCGCGCTGGATGTGGCCAGGGCGTTGCAGAGGCCTTGGGGCATCCAGGTGGGCTCAAACAGCCCTTCATGGGCGATTAGAGCACATCTGGCTCAGTCTTTGGGAGCAAGCTCAACCCGCCAATACCTGCTGGTGAGGTCCATGGCCGAGAAGTACTGGGAACCTGCAAGCAGATGGAGAGAATTGTCAATCCGGGGTGAAGGATAGCTGTCCTTCTTGTTTATGGAGTTGAGTTGTCAATAATCCATCACCACCTGGTGCTTGCCATCCTTCTTTGGACCAGCAAAAGAGGGGAAGACCAAGGACTACGCAAAGGGACCAAGAGCCCCACGTCAAGCAGCTGTTTGAGTTCTACTGTGACCTGGGCCTCTTTGACCTTGCTCTTGCAGTAAGGCTGGGACCAAAAAGGGGGCATCCCTGGTTTCTACATGGTGGAGGACTCCGTTCATCCTTCCAAAGTCATAGGTCAAAGTGGAGAATAGATCTGAGTATTCCTCCAGGAGCTCCTGAACTTTAAGTAGCTGTTCATCAGAGAGGTCCTTTCCTATGTTAGTGTCGACCAAATTAACTGAGGGTGGTGACTCCAAGCTGAAGTCCCTTAAGTCCCCAAAGCTTTGGATATCAGCAACAGCCCCCATTGGTAGCAGGTGGATGTAAGCGGTGGGTCAGTTAGACCTATAACTTTTGGTTTGTCAGTCAGGTTAGCTAGCAACACTGATATTTATCCGGCATATGCTGGATCAAGGATTCTGGGGCAGGTCAGCACTTCCTTGGGAGATGGGTTATCCAGACCTTGGACCTCCAGTAATTACCCTGAGGGAATGTTGATGTGGACCCGGGTGTTGACAATGACCTGGGATTTTGGGGGCATAGTAGTTGCCTGGGGCAAGTAAACTGGCATCCCCTCTGATCCATCCACAGCAGGAGGGGGTAGCTGGACTTGAGAGCCCCAGATGTGGTACTCAAGCTGATTGATTCATCCTTCAGTCTCCAGTAGGTAGGCTCAGGCCTTGACATCAGCCCTAAAATCATGGGCAGTCTCAAAAACCAGAGGGACTCAATGTCCTAAAAGGGAGAGAAAACCACCGTCGTAGTGGATGCCAGCTAAATAGTCTTGAAGAAACTGGGTCCCAAGGAGCAGATCGTAGCTAGTGTTGTCCAGAGCGATGGTGGTTGTATCCAAAGTGAGCTTTCCAAACTGAATCAGTAGAGAGGAATAGGCCTCTATGGATTGGGTGCACTGGAGGCCAGCCGTGCCATACTCCATGTAGTGTGAAAAATTGGGGGTGACCTTGATGCGTTTCATCAGCTTGGAAGAGATAACATTCATGGAGGAGCCACTGTCAACTATGGCATAAACCAGAATCTTGTGGACCTGGATGGTGACTCGGGTGACCAAACTTCCAAACTGAGGTGGCAACGTAAGGAACATGGGAGAATTATCAGAAGAAGAGTAAGCAGTATCAATGTCTTTATTGTCATTAGAAACCGCAGCTACTTCCTTGGGTTAATGGCTTCTGGTTTGTGTGTAGGGGTTACTTGAGGCTGGAAAGGGGTGTCAGCATGAAGCGCCTCGTCCTTCATGCTGACTGCCATTTTCCTGCCTCCTCAGCTAGACGTTTCCAACAAGTCTTAGCGCTATTCCTAAAGCCATTACAATAGGTGCACTGAGGATAGGGGTTTTTCTGGAACTTGACTACATGGACCCTAGGGCGGTTAGAGGGGCCAGTGGATGCAGCTTTAGAGTGCAGGATCGTGGCAGGGATCTCATTGAGGGCCTCCTTAATCTCCCTGATACAAGTGAACCCATTCTTTTGCCCAATCATGTGCATCTGGACCTCAGGGTAGGACCTCAGGGTGGAGATGATGGCGGTGATGGCGTCATCCAGAGTGATACAGTTTGTCATAACCAAAGGTTGTGCCTGAGCATGGAACCAGTTGGCAAACTCCATAGGGTTTTCTCCTTTGTTAAGTCGAATGCCCATGAACGCTTGCTTATGGTTGGCCAAGGTTTGGTTACTGCCAAACTCTTGGATTAGGGCAGTACGAACCTGTTCCCAGGTGTTACACTCCTTCAAATGGGGAGTCATGATTTCCCGGGCGGTGCTGTCTAGGCAGGAGTGGATGTGCTTCACCTTTTGTCAATTGGTGGCCTCCTCCATGAAACTCTCATAGGCATACAAGAAGGAGACAATACTCTCCCATCTGGGGGTGAACCTTTCCTTGAAGATAGGCTTAAAGTTAGTGATATAGGAGTGGAAAGGGTGTTAACACCTGGGATAGGTGTCAGCTCCGAGATCTCCATTTCTGCATATTCTCGAGGAACCCACTGATCTAATCGCCTCCACAAGCCTTCTAAGTCTTCTTGGATGTATTCTCAATTTTGACTAAGGGTGGAAGCGGACGCCTTACTGGCAACCTGCGCCTTTAAGGATTGAACCTCGGCATTCTAATGTTGGAACTGGTTTTTGATGGTGGTCAACTGGGTTTCAAACCCATGACATGTTGTTTCAAGATAGGAGATGCAAGCATCAGTAAGCCTCTTGAAAGCGCTGAGGTTATCCATCTCATCTGAAAGCACTTCAATGGATACCCTGGGGTCGAGGGGGACACCATCCAATTGGAGCTTGCACCCCAATGCCACCTTTGGATCTGGTCCCACAGGGCAGCCAGGGCGGTTATTATATCCCTTCTCCAGGGGTCTTTGGGTTCACCTGAGGTCAGGGGGCCTGAAGGCCCTTGAGGCCCACACAGTCCCTTGGGTCCAGCTGGCCCTTGACATCCTTTGGGACCTTCTGGCCCCCTAGGCCCTTCTGGCCTGGCATCCGTGGGGGGATAGTTGTGAGAGGCCAGCTCTCAGTAATGCTGCTGTAGGGACTGTAGCAGTTCTTCAACTTGTTGTAAACGCTGGGTCCATGTCACTTCAAACAGCTGGGCGTTTTGGCGAAACTGCTCCTCGAGGAGCCGGAGGTGCTGCTATCTAATACCACAACTCGATCGTGGATCTCATTGATTAATCATCAGTTATCAAGTATAGCTTCACGATTGTCATGCATGAAGGAGAGTGCAGCATCGTAGAAGTTGATAATATAGTAATGTAAATTTTGGGTGAGCCCTAGGTGTCAGGAGACCTCCTGATGGTGTAATCCTAATAGCTGGAGGAGGTGATGAATTGCAGGATGGACGAAGTTGCGAAGGTAGCAATCAGGCCCCAAGGTAAGATCTCCAGCAGGTAATATGGCAAGGCGTAGAGGTCCCACATTATGGATGGTATGGCGGAGGTGCAGGAGCGGCTGGAGCGGGCGCTCTCAGTGTAGATGCTGGGGAATAATTGTTGAATTACATCATTGGTATGCTAAAACTGAAGTTGATATTGGCTCCCATCTAGGGAGGGCAGCGAGAGTTGGAAGGTAGCACGGAACTCTAGCCTTTCTGGCTGCGAGGGTGGCATTGCATACCATGAAGTACTAACCCATCGAGTAATGCTCCTCAATTGACCAGTTGTTTGGTCATCAGGGCTGCTATTGGTTTCCATTTTTTGTGATAGACGTTTTCACTTAGGTCAGCTCAGAGCCCCCTGTAGTGAGCACCACTTCTGTTGGCGCTACAGTTCCTTGGACTGGCGCTGGGGTTTGTGGTGGCTTGAAGCTGGAAAAATTGGAAAAGAGCACTGAAGGGGAAACAGAAAAAATGAGTTAGTTTACTGAATAATTTATTAAATTAAAATGCTTTGATATTTATAGGGTGTGTTGGGACTCGGTGCCTTTGGGATCTTCAGAGCCTCATCCAATCAAAATCTTTACTGATCTTCTGGAATGGCCTCCTTGAGGGCGTCCTCAATGGATAGCATCGCTCACCTGACTGAAAGGGTGGAAAGGCCGCTCCACGTGACTTAGGAATAGGTGAGGATAATCCTGAAAGAGTTTTTTCTTGGTTAGGCTTGACAATTAATTTGGAACAGCTGAATTCGGAAGACAGGAATTCAATACAATTTTTATCTCAAATCCTGATAGTTATTATTACTGATCTGCCACCCCAGCCTACAAGAAACTCCCTTCCAACTTTCTCCTCTAAAGCCATGTCTTTAAGCAACTCCCATACCAGCTTACCCACCATTCCTTACACCTGGACACCTCTAGTGTCCTTGTCATACTGGGCTAAACCCCTGGGTTATGCTAACTCATGGCTAGCTACCCCCAACCAGGTCAGTAGTACACCAGTCCCTGACAAACACCCTACTTCACTGGCAACTTCATAGGCAATGGAGCCCTTTGTTAAGGGTATTCCTATCCTCAATTTTCCCCATGATCTTGAGGAAGATGCAAAGTATGAAATTGAGAAGCTTGCTTTTGGTGTGAGCCATGCTTACATTGATGCAGCAAAAACTTCTCTTTTTGACCCCAATTATCCCAAAACCTGCCAGTGCATTAATTCATTCACTTGTGTGCATGCTCTCATCACTTTATCTGAGCATCAACTTCTCAATATGTTAAGGCAATGGACACTGCCAGCCTCATTAATGAAAAAAACCTAATTATACCTCCTTATGCCTCATGTTGCTGATGCTCCTACCCAAATGTTGTCCACCATGGTTTACCAGCTAAAGTGGGTGCCAGACAAAAAGTCTTTTAAAACATCCTCACCTTCTGATATGGCTTCCTAGGCTGTTAGCTGAGGTGCCATACTAAGTTATTTTTATTTCTAATAGTCCCTTTGTTTGGCCCATTTGCAAATATTGTTGCATGGCAGCTCCCCTTTTGGGTTGGGCACCACTAGTGCTAAAAAAAGTAACACTTGCAACTCACCACATCAATCCTTCAACATCCTAAATTTTTGCCTGCTGGGGCCATAAGTCATGCTTATTACTAAATAACCATGATTACCTAATTATTCTCAGAAAGAAGTTGCACTTATGCAGCTTGATTTTTTATATCAGCCTTAGCAAGGTGGTGGAAAACTCCCTCCAATTGTTGCAGCTGCTCAATAAATGTTATCAAGAAAAAGAATATTATCTAGTTATGCTAATAAGTCATATTTTTTATCACCTAACATACCATTCATGTCCCACTGAAATGGTGCAGGGGTGTTGCACAACCCTTGTGGCATCTTATTAGGATTAGTAAAGGCTCTGGGCAGTGTTAGATTTTTAACCAGGTGATATTCCTCATATTAAGAAATTAGTATAATAATTAATCAAGGAGGATTGCTGATTAGTTTGCTAAATTGACTAATGATAATACCCCAATTGTGCTCCCCATTCAAATGGGGTTAAGCTGTCTTGATCTGCAGGATCAAGAAAGTATTGGGCAACATCTCTGATAGAAAATTGGCGGGTCTCAACACTGGCAACTGAGGCTGAGGATGTTGAGATAATTAATATCAATTAAGATGACAAATTGCTTTAATTAGACATCAAAAAGTATTGAAAGATGATACCAATAGAGATTTCAGTTAATTTTGACACTGGCGACTTGTGTCAAAGATGTCAAACTAAGTAATACTAATCATTTAAGCTTAAAAGCTTTTACATTACACCAACTCCATGTGAAAATGATTGTGGGATTTCTGGCAGAAAATCAAATTTTGAAAGACGGTCAACTTGTGCCAAGGATGCCAAACTATTTAATATTTATTATATAAAGTCAAATTGCATTTCAACTTTATGAGAGTATTGGGCGGAATCTCTGACAATATTTTGGTTTTATTGACATTGGCAACGTATGCTGAGAATGTCAATATATATATTTAATTCAGATTATTTTAATCAAGGATCAATGAAATTATATACATTTGAGGATGATGAGTATTGCCATTAAGAGTACTGACAAATACTAAGAAGGGAGAATCACCAGTGAGTGCTGATGATGCTGGAAATAAATGCCAATGATGTGGACAGGCAAGAAATGCCTATAAATAGTTTGATCTCCCTCTTAAACATATCTTCTAATCTTCTATCTTTTTTAAGCTCAAACATAATATTTGTTTACCTACCTTTATTAAGTTTTTAGTTAATAGTGGTTAGCTTAGCTTGTAGAGGTGGAACTGAAGATCCCCAGAGGTTAGGTTCTGGGTTAAAACACCTGGAGTAGTCAGCGCAACCAACTCCAAAAACTTGAACTATATGGAAACCCTGTGGGAACCTAAGCAACTAGCAATAACAATGATGAACTGGAAAGATTGAAGGGGAGAAACCATGAGGGAGTCAATAGAGGCTGCTGAACCACAATCGTTGGATAAGTCCCAAAGAGGACCTCTGAGAAATAACAAGTGATCAAGCCTCAGAAGAAGTTTTTTGTCTGCTGAGTTGGCGTGTTGCCCTGCAAATTTTTAGAGAAAAGTTGCCAATATTTGTGAAAAAGCAAGGGCCAGCAGTTTTTATACTGTTTGACCTGGCACACTAATGGAGTCACATATTATTGAGAATGAAAAATCCTCAACAGGCGGTAATCATTGTGCACTGTCAGGACTTTGGGGGAGCAACTCCAACCCAGCCCCTATTAATCAGGGCCCTAAAGCCCCCAGTGAGTTAATATATCATTAAGGCCTTTTGTAAAGCTAAAAATGGAAACACAATAGGTGAGAAATAGTATTTATTGAAATAAACTTGAGGTATTTATTGGTCCTCAAGGCTAGAATCAGATTGGGAAGGTAGAATTTGGGATAGGGAAATCCTGGAGTTGATTGCTGACTGAGATAAATATTAATAAATATTACAAGGGGAGTGGGAGCATCCTTGGCATAATTTGCCAGTGCATCTGAAAGGGTGACTTGACTGGGGTGTGAGCACTGGAAGGGATTTTGCTGCAACCCAATTGAGCTTTAACATCCTCAGCATTAGTCACCAGTGTTAAATTTAGAATTTGAATTAGATATTATTGGGATCAATCTCTGATACTTTGAATCAGGCTCAACCCGAGTTAATGGGGAGCCCAATCCGGCATCCATCTATAGGTAGGTTGTGACCTATAGTTGGGCTTTCCTTAATAAAGGGAGAATCCCAACAGGTACTATTGGGAGGGAATCATGGAGTCTATCATAAAAGTGCTGGACACCTGCCTAATCTGTAAGAAACAATCCAGCTACAAACCTAAGTATCAATACCAAATCACCACTCCTTAACAACCATTTCATACAATAAGTTTAGATGAGGTAGGTCCCCTCAGACTACCAGCAGAATTTGCTATATCATGGTAGGCATTGATCACTTCACCAAATAGGTTGAAGCGGTTGCTCTTCCTGCCCATACCGCCAAAGTCACTGTCACCTTCCTCCATCAACATATTTTTAATTAGCATGGTTGCCCCCAGGTCCTACTTTGTGACAATGGGAAAATTTCACCTCACGGGTGGTAAAGCTTTTAGCTACTTTCATGGGGACGCAGCAACTTTTCTCATTCCCCTACAACCCTTCCACAAATGGTACTGTGGAAAGAGAAAATGGAACCCTGGTTTCCATATTATGTAAGATGGCCAGCTCAGATCCCCTACACTGGGATCAATTCTTATTATTGCCCTCATGGCCTACCATATCATCTACCATAAAATCCTTGAAATGTCTCATTTTCACATATTATTTAATCAGAAACCAGGATTATGAGCCCTGCTAGCAAAAGATATCTTCTCTGGTAGGACAAATAATCCTGAAAAAGCCCTGAAAAGATTAACACAACACATCATCCAGCTGCGGTATGATGCTATGACTAACTTAGCTAAAATGGTAACCAAAGAAGGGGTAGCTGAAAATGAGCATAGGAAGCCCCTCCCTTTCTTTCAAGTGTCAAACTTGGTATCATAAAATAACAACTGTATCAATCCCAGAAGTGAGAAGCTCAGGTCTATTTGGGAAGGCACTTTTTTAGTCACTTATAAGTGAGGGGATGAGTATTCTATTAAATCCCTTGCTACAGAAGTGACTGTTAACTGAGTTCATGGCCAGTTCTTGTGGTCTTATTCTCCCTCTAACACGCTTAAAGGGGGAGATGTTGGAAAATTACAAGTCCAATGCATTAATAATAGTGGTTTGGATGAAAATACTGTATATATCAGCCAAAAGACCTGGTTGATTCCTGGTGGAACCCTTCAAATTGGGTAACAGTTTTACTAATACTACTCAAGAAAATAGTTTGAGTTCAGGTAGTTGAATTTCCCCAACTATGCGGTGAAATCAGGGGTGTACAATGGTGGTTCCTCCCTGGGCCACTTTTAATTAAATTCAAGCACCTATGCCATGAACATCCTCTTTTATAGCCTTGGAGGGGTCCCTCAAGGTGCAACTAATTTCTGCCAAGGTGATTGGATAAAATTTATAAAATCTTTGCCTCACAGACATGTTATTTCTACTCTCGACCCTCCATCAGCTGTTCCATCAAAGTGAGCCAAGATTAGAGAGCTCCAATAGGTCAAATGCCTATATTCCCTAATTCAGAATTTACTAAGCAACCCAAAAGTTTGATCCTCAACATTTTAAATACTAAGTATTGTCTTATTAAGAGATTCTCTTTTTACCCCTCAAGGCCACTAATAAAATATATAAAAACTAACCTTTTAGTATTTATTAGTGTTTTTTTAATATCAGTGGTGAAAAAATCCTTGAATTATATGACTGTAATTAAGGTAAGAAAGGCACCAGCTAGCGTCTCCAACGCCTAAAATCCAACAACATTACAAAAAACGCTGAGAACACCCTACATCCGCCTTCACTCTCATAGAAATCCCAAAGTTCCTCTTCCACTTCCCTTGTTATGCTCCCAAAAGGTAGAGCTTCGCCCTGTAGTATTGGGATAATGTTGAGGGGTGTTTTGACATCATCCCAGACATCCCAGTTTTTCTTGGCTCGCTACTATCCCAACACATAATGTAGTAAGTCTTCACAATAGTATCATCAAGAAATGTTAATTGGGTCAATAAAAGAGTATTTTGGAGAAAACTTATTAAAGGATTTTTAAAGTTTAGGCCTCAATCTATAATTTTTGGCACTGATGCCATACTAACCAATACTTTAATCAAATTCTATAGTTGTGCAGCATCTCAAGTATGGTCCAACTCAAGCCTGAGATTGGAGGCTTATTGTCACAATTTGGATAAGAAGAAATAGACTAGGCTCCCTTTGAGGTGCGTGAGCACCCAGTGGAGGCCCCAGAATGCCAGAGGCATAACTGTCTGGGTGACTAATAGAAGTGGTATTCTATGGGAGATTTGAGGAAAGCAAAAGTTCAGTAATGTACTGAAGGCCCCCAAGGCAAACCAGATGGTTGCATTGGGGCAATTGCGAGTCTTGTGTGGGCAACCCCCAAGGGTGAGAGAGGCAGGGAGGATGACAACTCCTCCAGAGTATGCAGTTGCTGGCCTTCAGATTCAGATAGGGGCTTGTGTGCCAGCTAGGGATGGCACAGAGGCCGCCACATTATTGAAAATATGTGCAGAGGTATAAAAAACCCCCTGATGTAATAGTCAGGTTAAACCAATCATATCATTTTGACTCGAGATTTGGAAATCTGAATCTCGAGTCAAAACACTTTTTGAGGTTTTTGAGGTTTATGCGGGGTCCAGCACTGGGCTGTGCCCCTCCCGCACTATTCTTAGGCTCTTAGGGGCCTAAAGAACAGTGCAGGAGGGGCTCCCCAAAAGGGCGACCTTAAAGGTTGAGCCCACGCGATTCTGAACTCAGTTCAGAATTTTTCCCTGTTTCCTGCTCTTGCATGGGATTCTCTGGTGGCCTCGGGGCCGCCCTTGCCTTGTCTTACCTGGTATCCTGTGAAGAGATAAATATTTGTATCCATAACAAAATAATGGGATTTGTCGTTGAGAACCTAGATTCTGCCAAATACCCTGGTTTTTTATGTCTCATTTGTGGTGCTCTAAGTCATCGGGATTGAATTCGCCTTCAAGTTAATTTTCAATAATAAATAAAACAAGGCTAATTTTGGGGTCAGATCCTCGCTTACCTGTGTCGTCTTTTCTCATTTTTTAAATTTCCCAAAATCCAATGTTGAATTGGCAAATATGATGAATCAAAGCACTTACCTTGAGGGAACCTCAAATTAGACAAACATTTGGTGCCCATCGCCAAGGCAAGATGGCGATCAAAAACTGGGATGTTTTTGATCATTACACCTAAGAGGGACTGGGACTGAGCTTTCCCTGGAGGGGCACTCTAGGTCCTGCTAGTGGGCAGGCCAGCAGCGGCAGAGGCAGCTGTGGAAGCCAAACCTATGTGTGGCAGGCCAGGGATGCCTTGGGGCTGCTCTAACTGGGGAGCAGTTTTGGTTGACTTGGCGACTTTTGGACGGAAGGGTCTCCATTAAATGGATACATGAAAATGAATGAAGCAGTTGGTTTGTTGTTGGGGGTGAGGCAGATTACCATGTTTAAAATATTCTGCCACATGGTGGGATCAAGTGACTGGATAATTCAGTCAGCAAACATTGGCAGAAGGATTTGGGTGATGGTGCACTTTATCAGATTGATTGGCAGAATTTTTATAATTTTCTTAAAGGCAGATGGAGGCTGCGTCAAACTAGGCAGATATTTTGGATTTTATTCAATGAAAGGCAAGAAAATGAACTGACAACTGCCCTTAGCGCGGGCAATTGCCTTTTCTAATGGGCTATATACATGGGGAGGTATTGAGGGATTGGTCATTCAGGGTGAGGAAGGGACTTGGTTGGCTGGCTTGGAGGGGGGTATATAAATTTACTCTGGTGGTTGTTATCAGCAAGCAATCTAGTAACCTTTTTACTGCACAAATTTTCTTTCTTGTGCACTTCGTCACAGTGTATAGAATTTATTATTAATTGATAATAGTATGGAGACTATTATCTGTAGGTTGAGTATGAATTATATTTTGGCCCAACACTCGGTCAGTATTCACAATTATATACTTGTGATGTTGTAATCAAAGATTTGTTCCCTTGCTTTTGTCCACCCAATCTTCACTGAGATACCCCGGTGACAATCTCTTTGGTCCAACACACAGTCAGCAGCTATCCCTGATTATGGCACCTTCTTCTCTATATCCCCACTCAGATCTTTACTCTTCTCTCTGAGAGTCTTCCAATTATTGTCCACAGCAATAATATACTTGAGACAGAACAGCACAATGGAAGCTGATGATAGTTTAACTATATACTAAATTGATAACTTAGAATTAAATAACTCTTATTATCTTCATTTATTTACTGTTTTAATTATAGTGAATCCTAGGGAATATATATAGTGGGAATTCAACTGTCTAGCCCTCAGTTGACACCTCTTTGATGAAATGGCAGCCGTTGCCATTGAATCACCCATCCTCATCTCAGCAGCGATGGTCTTCCCCATACTGGCTAGGATTCCATCATTGGACACCCTTGAGACCTAAAACGGAAAAAGTTGGAAAACATGTCCCTAACGTTTTCCTCTCAATCCAAGTGAACCAACCATATTTGGCTAGCGACCTGCTTAGGTAATGGGACTTATTACTTATTAAGGCAGGTCATTCACCAACCAATCAATTCACTAGTTGCAGGCGGCATCACTCGCCTCACAACTTGCTATTTAATCCCAATCAGTCAGTGATGAAACCCGACCAATCCCAAACAGTATAACTGATGGTTAATCACTATCAGATGCCCCTATTTCGTTGGCAACTCCTCCCAATGAGATCTTAAGTATTTGTCCAGATTGATCCCCAATGGATATGACCAGGAGAATATCCCAAAATCACCTGAACATAGTTACTCCAAAACTTGGCCAACCAATTTCTGATTCACTTCACCTTAGGGAATTTTCCCCTAGTGATATCAGGTAATCTAGCAGGCTGGGAATATGGGCAAAAATCCCAACACATCCCCCCTCTTGCCTAGATTTCCTGCGAGAAAAGGACCAGGGCATGAGAACACCACTTCATACACTTGGTCAAATACTTCATTGGTTCAAGCGGAGTACACTCATCAATACTCAACGCTGCTTGGGATGATCTTCAGCATATGGCGTTCTTTCTCTTCCTCCTCGCTGCCACCTTCTCAGAGCGCGGTCCTCACAATCTACTGTTGTGTTGGGCTGATCAATTTACTCATGGTGATATAAGTCCTGGGATCCGGTTTTTCCCCTATCAGGGTATATGTCCCGCTGTCATACTCAGTATTTTTGGTCTGGCGTCCTTGATTTCCTGATTTTCTCCTCATCCTAGACAGGAGACTCTTGCCATCAATATTTGTTTCAAAGCTTAATTAAGAATACTTATTTCTATTTGCCCTTGTTATTTTGCTCATAACCTCTTGGCTCAAGACATTCCTAATCCTTCCCTTGGAGAGCTTATCCCATTAATTTTGAGATTTATTTCTCCAAAGTTAGAGCTTAATGGGTTGTAGAGTGCATAATGTCAACTTCCATATAAGTCTGACATCCCCTCTCTTGTTCAGCTCATATGTCAAATTCTGAATCACAATACCAGCAGCTCTGAATAGTTTGTCTGATCCAGACCTCCATCTCTTTCAGCAGATGAGTCAGGATGCTCGGTGGAACATTTTTTATGGTCCTTCCAGGACTCATATACCTAGCCTGGCACCAGCGGCCAGTCCTTCCATTGAATTATCAGAAACAGTAACCAATCCCTCTGTAACCGGGCTGGCTATAGTTTTGAGCAACTCTCAGCCGATTCTTCCTCTGCCATCAATTCCATAGTTGGACTTTGAAACTCTCCTAGATTCAGCTCCTTTTGCTGATGCTCCAAACATCATTGTAGATGCTCCAGAGATTATGCCGGTTACTCTGGATCATTCATTTCTTTCTGGGTCGAACTTCTCCCTGAGTTCCTCTTCTGACTTGGTCAATATTACAAACCTGCTGTTCTGGTCTCCAATATCACCATTGGTAACAGTATTCACTTTGAGCTCCCCTACGATGAACTCTGGGCCCAAGTCACCAAGGCTTTGACTCTAGCGCTGAATCCCTCTGATCTTGATAACATTCTGGATCAGGATACTACTGCTTATGCTCTTCACTTTGCTGGTAAAGTTCTTTGAAGTTGGTCCACAAAGCTTCCATCCTCGCCTGGGTTCCACCATTTGTTCAGCTTTAGCTTCTGAGAAGCCCATAGTCGCCACTTGCAGGATACAATCCACTCCCTGCACAACTATTTCTTCTCCAGCACTTCCCATCAGTATCTTCCGCTAATGGAGTTGATAGGGGGCATGGTTTGGCAACCCCCATCAAGAATCCCTTCTTTGTTGCTGGCCCACATGTCTAGTGTCCTTGATGAAGCCCGTTGTCAGGCGCTCAGGACTAATCTTCCAGCTCCAGTACAGTATCAGGATTACTCGGGGTTATTTTCTGATTGCCTCTTCTTAAAATGTTGCTTTCCTCCCCACTCTGGTGTTTTGCGATCAGCTTCATCCAACATCTCAATTTCCCTTCCCCTAGTCGCTTTCTCATAGAGCTCTGCATCCACTCAAAGAATGTGGTTTCATGTAGGTCTAGCCCTCACTAGCAACAAATATTATATTGATTTTAATGGGCTGTTCATTCCTATCGCAATTCATCCTCCCTCCCCAAGAGGTGACATAGGTGGAATCATCCCCATAATGAGAACAATTATTAAAAAAATAAAAAGTATAAAATTATATCAGTTTTTTCTCTATGCGGTTTATAATCTTTTTTCCAATATCTTTTATTAATTTTTATCTTTATTCTTCTTTTTCCTATGGGACTTGATCTTGTTTCAGTTTAGCGGTCCATCTTTTTTTTTTTTCCCCAAATTTAGTCCTGGGTAATTAAACCTGCCAGTTTTCTATGGTTCAGAGGTCCTTTTCTTCATACTTAACCATCTAGATTGGTTAAGAGGTTTTTTTGGACTTGACCTAGTCATCAGGACATGACCAACTTAATGGTTCATCAGTCCTTCAGGAACTCTTTTATTTTTTTCATTGATCCAATGCTTTAGATACTTAGCATAGACTCGATTCACAAACCTTCCATCCAAGAGATTTTTGATGGAGTAGGCATCAGTTGCCATCTTGGCGATCACTCCAAATGGACCTGACCACAACGCATCTAATTTGTTTTTTCATCTGAAACCATGTGTATTGCAATAGGAAACTCTTTCCCCTATTTGATATTCAACTAAGGCCTGTTGGTTCTTGTCATTCGTCAATTTTGCTTGTATCTTTTTCTTCAAGTTGTATCAAATGCTTGTGATTGCATATCAATCAGGATACTCATCAGTCAGTTCAGGTATTGCTCAGTACTCATCCCCTGACATAGGTTTTACCACCAAATATGAAATTGGCGGCAATGCAGCCTTTCTCCCGTATAACAACTCAAATGGCATCTTTCCCATTTGCTGTATGATGACTATTATTGTAGGAAAATGTCACCAAACTCAGGTACATTCTCCACACAGAAGTTTTTCCTGCGACTAGCTTCCTCAGCGTCATGGCCAGCGTTCCATTCACCCGTTCTTCCAGTCCATTCATCTCTGGCTGGTAAGGTACTGACATGACTCCTCTGATCCCCATTATCTCATTTAATCTCAGGATCACATGAGATGTGAAGTTGATCCCATTGTCACTAAGCAGGACCTGCAGACATCCATGCCAGTATACTACTTGATCCAGGATGAACCTTGCAGTACTGGTAGCGTCTACTCTCGTTAGGGCCATAATCTTGACCCATCTCATAAGACGATTGATGGCAACTATAATGTACTTGACTCCCCATGTGCTCATTGTCAGCAGTCCCATCATGTTGATGGACACCGTGTGCCAGGAAAATCCAGAGCAGACCCGTCAGTATCAAGTTGTATTCTTATGTGGTTTGTGCAGCTGACACTCCACACAACAAGCTAGATAGTTGGCAACATTGTAGTTGATTTGAATCCCAGTTTTAGTACTGGTGAATATGATCAGTTGTTTTTATCAGGCCTCCATGCCCGATAACCTTGTGAGTGGCTTGTACTATCGCTGCTCTTTCCAATGGTTTCAGGAATAATAACCACTTCCCATTGATCATCTTAAATACTTGTCCATCCATGGTCTCAGTGTTTTCCATCACTTTCTGAAGTGCACCTTGGATTTATCAGGGCTTATCCCCAATTTTTCCATTGACCATTCTCTGGAATAGCTCACCTGCCTGCAGGTATACCATCTGGACCATTGGCAACCGCCATAAGCCATCCACATTCTGGTGAGAAGCCCCTGCTCAGTGGACAATCTCATAATCATAAGCCTGAAGCTTAAGTGCACATTGGGCCAGTCATCCTTCTAGATCTTTTTAATTGTGTAGCCAATGCAGCAAAGAGTGGTCCATTACCACCTTAAAGTGTGTTCCATGGTTGTATACCCTGAAACTGCTTGCATGCTTAAATGACTGCAAGGCATTCACACTCAGTCATAGTGTAGTTCCTCTCAATGGCTGAGAGTGTCTGGCTCACATACACCACCGGATGCTCATCCCCAAGTTCATCTACTTGGCTCATTATGGCGCCAATTGCTATCAACAAAGCATTGGTTTGAATAATAAACTCCCAATTAATATCAGATATTTCATAATCGGCGAATCTATCAAATAGCGGCATAGCTCATTGAAGGAGTCCTGGGCCTCTTCATTTCATGAAAATCCTTTTTTTAGATCCTTTAATAAATGGAATAATGGCTCAGCTATTTGGGCGAAGTCCCAAATAAATCTCCTATAGTATCTGACCATCCCAAGGAACACTTGGATGTCTTGGACACTCTTCAGTACAGCCATATGTTCTATAGCTGCTATCTTCTGGGTTTGCAGCTGCAATCCACTGGAGTTGATTACAGATCCCAGGTATTCCAACTCTTTCTTAAATAAGTGGCACTTCCTTGGCTTGATCTTCAGGTTAGCCGCGGACAGTCGCTTAAATACTTCTTCCAAGTGGTGTAGGAGATCAGTAAACGTCCTACTGAACACGTTTATATCGTCCAGATATACCAGGATGCATGACAACTTCAAGTCACTTAGTATTGCATCTATGGCCCTCTTAAACGTTGCAGGCGCATTGCATAGACCCTGGGGCATCCTCGTCAGTTGATACAGCCCCTGCGTGGTAATAATCGCGCATTTTTCTTGGTCTTCTTCTGGCAAGTCGATCTTCCAGTATCCTGAGATCAGATCCATCGTGGAGAAATACTTCACTTCTCCTAATCAATCCAGCGCATTGTCAATCCTTAGTAGGGGATATGAATCCTTCTTTGTAATTTTATTCAGCCTTCAGTAGTCAATCACCACCCAGTTGGATCCATCCTTCTTCTTCATGATCAGAATTGGACTTGCCCAGGGACTTGATGATGGAACTAGAAGCCCATGCTTCACAAGTTTGCTGATTTCATCCTCCACTACTGCTTCAGCGGCTTTGATTGTCTGATCAGTCTCATCCTTATCAACAAATTTTCCCCGGCGTTGACCTTATGGATCACAGCTTGTGCGCATCTTAAATTGTGGTCATCCTGAGTGAACACTTCCCAATACTTTTTGAATAGTTCGAGCACCTCCTCTTGCTGGCCTTTTGAAAGATCAGCCAGCTGCTCTTGATCAACCAATAGGTTGATGCTTTTTAATTACCCTGGCCAGTAATCCCATTTTGTTGAGAGTCCCAAAATCGTGGAATCTCCCAATTTGGCCATCAGGATCAGATGAACAAACGCAATGATCTGATTCCTCTTGATCTTCATTGGTTTTTCACTCAAATTCGCCAGGAGAACTCGAGTTTCTCCATGGCTCAGCACTATTATCCCAGGAGCCACCCATGGCTCCACTCTGGACTTCTTCCAGGTGCTTCCAACCTCCCCATACAACAGCTCAGGAATCTCCAATGTCAACCCCATATTGATTATCATCTGCAATTCTGGCAGTATGTTCCTCTCATTTTTGATCCTCAGTGAAATTCCCCGGTTCTCAGAGATTTCCACCGGCATTTTGCATTGCTTTCTACCAACTACTTGGTGCCAAATTGGAATAATGCTGTCATTGTATAATAGATTGATGAAGTTGTTTCTCTGATTTAGTGGAATTTCACCATCCTTCTGATATACAAATGGTAATTTCTGACCCAAGATGGTCAACATATTATCCTCAAAGTTACATGTAACTCCTTATTTCCGTAGAAACCCTGTTCCAATCAGAATTTCATAGTTTTGGTTTGCCAAAACTATTGCTGCGCAGATACCACCAATGACCCAAATCATATTGGCAGTGCACTATACGCTCCACAGGAGATGGCGGTGTTTGGCCCAGCTGTCCCATATTCTTTCTTGTGTTTCAAGTCCAGATAAAATTTCACCCTCTTTACCAGCTTGGTTGAGACAATATTGATGGGCGCTCTGCTGTTGACAATTGTCCTCGCCCTCACTTGATTTACTTGCATGTCTATATATGTATACTTGGAGTATTGTAATATAGTATTTACTGAGTGAATAGCGACATTATTAGCTGAATCTAGAGTGTGAATAATTTGCGCTGATAAATCAAGAAACGATTCCTTTATTGTGCTGAGGGGGATTGACAGATTAGCCTCATCTAAATGGACATTGGATAATTCTTCAGGATTCTTGGTAGTTTAGATCTTGTCCATCAGTTGTCAGGCATATGGCTGGCAACTTCCTTGATTATCTCAGGGTCGATTCTCTTCACCCCAGCTCTGGTCACGGCTTTTTCATCCATATTGACCACTTTATACAGCTGATCCGGTTCATCATCTATGAACAGATCGCTGATATCAATTTCTTCATTCATAATGTTAGGAGAAACAGGCTTCTCCGCAGCTTTAGACTGTTCCCCATCTAGGCCACAGGCACTTTTTCTGAATCCTTGGTGGCTGCTGACTCTTTGGCCTGGACCACATTTATCTGATCCTTCAGCTTTTTACAGTGCACGGCAAAATGTCCTTTCCCACCACACTGATAGCAGACCTTTTCCTTATTGTTTAACCGTCTGAATTCTTTGGGCTTATTTCCCAGCATGGTTCAATTGGTAGCCTCCTTAGCTCCTTCATTTCCCTTTGTGGGATTCAGATTTTGTACCAGATTGGATTTGAAGCTTCTATTTGGGGCATCAAATGTCACTCCCAAAATCTTAAAGTTATCTACCATTTGTGAGGTAGTTCTTTCTGTTGTGAACACAGAAGATATCATGCAATGCAAATTGTGATAGGGCTGAAGGGCCACTTGCAAGATGATTCTAACACCAAAGTTGTCCAATACTTTTGCTCCAGCCAGGATCTGTGACTCCTGGTAAAATTAATCTGTGAAGCTAGCTAGAGACTCATCTTTATGCAACTGGATTCCCATAAATTCCTGCTTGCATTTTGACATGTGTCAGACTACCAAACTCTTTCATGATGGCTGCCTTTGCCTCAACATACGATTAGCTGTCCCCCTCTAGGTGAGTAACACTAAGTTCTTACAGTCAGTGTCTAGGCAATTCATGACTGTCAACGCCTTTTGACGATCCCCATAGCCATTCATGGTCATTTCAAACAGTCATAAAAATGCTGGGGTGTTATCCCAATAAGACGTTGGCAATTTTGGTGTTGCTCTAAATTCCTCCAAGTCATTTCTGCCCGATTCTCTCAGTTCAGATATTCAGCTAACTTATTAAGTGACTTTGGGCGTCATTGTCATGGAAACGGCAGAAGAAGTTTAGACCAGCCTGCTAGTTGGGATGCGTGAGCACCCAAAAAAGCAAGCCAGAATTCCAGGGGCATTGCTGACCGTGCGACTTGATATAGGATAGAGGGAGCCATGGTGATCAAAAGAATTGGTAATGCCCACCTGGAGTCTGGGGCAACGGACCACCAGGGAAATACCATCTGGGATGTGTTTTTATAAGGGAAAATAAACAAATAAAAATTTCTTTTTGGTAAATTTTATTGGGAAAGGAAAGTAAGAAAATCAACCAACAATTTTCTCAGTGCCATGTAATTGATTAAATAGTAGTCAATTGGGTAGTGACAGGCTGGGGTTAGGACCCAACAAATTTGACCTAACCGGTGCATTGTTTGGGAATGGGGGGCTTATTCTTTTAGAACTGACATCACAAAATTTGGCAGTGGGCCGAGTCTCTGTTGGTTTGACCTCAAACTTCCAAACCAGGGCTCAACTACGTTTCCAATGATTAGCATGATGGCATTTGGCCCAATGGGCGATGGGAATCCCCCAAGGCCATCCCTTATAGGGACAGGTCCATTTGGTTGGGAACAGGTTTGGGGCAGCCAACCTGCCCACGCTTGGTCATTTAACTGTTTGTTTGGTCAAGAGCGGCATATCAGATGCAGCGCCCAAATTACTATCTGAGGGTTTTGAACTTATGTCAATAGTGCCTGATATTTGTTCAACTGGTCTGGAGATTGAATTGGAACCGTCAGGCGATCCAGCTGATATCTCATCCTTCATGCTTTTACAGCCATTCAAATTTTGTGCATCTGCCAGATTGCCAGCCAAATTAAATTCAACCAATTTTAAATTGATAAACTTGGCACAGATTTCGCTAATTCCCCGCAACAGTTCTGCTGAGGTAAGTGTGGGTATTGGGGGTGGGATTCAAAGCGGACGAGCTGTTACCCATTGCTCATCTACTATTTGAGCGAGGTCGCCCTGAGTGATGAGGGGTACTGCCATTCTCTTCGGTATCTTCTTATTTGGGAATGGGAAGATGGAGCAATCGAGAGCCAAAGGACGTTCCCCAAGACTTACAGTCATCTCCAAATGGCAACAAAAGTGGGCAGCATGTTTCTTGGGGTATTCAACTTCCCAAGTATCATGTGAGGAATTCTTTCTTTTGGCATTGCTTGCCATATTAGGCTCACAAGCACATCTGTGATCTTTAAGTTCCTCCACTTGTTTGATTAATCTTTCAATATATGCACTGAAATTTCTTAAAATTAACGTGATCTGCTTCTCGCTCTGTTTTCAGGTAAAATACCTCCCAAATGAGGTCCCCTTCTTTCTTCTTAACGAAGTTACTTTCCCTAGTAACTCATTCCCAAAGCTTGCTACATTCTTTATTCTTTCCTTCACCTTGGTGAATCATTCTTCCAAGGCTGCAAGCTCCCAATGATCCACTGAGTTTAAGGCATTCTGGTTTACAGTGGCCAACTCAGTCCTCAGTTTTCGTAGCTCATCTTTGTATGACATTCTTATAGATTCTTCACTCAACTACCCCTGTAGTGAGCACCAACTTGTAAAAATTTACTCTGGTGGTTGTTATCAGCAAGCAACCTAATAACCTTTTTAATGCACAATTTTTTTTCTTGTGCACTTCGTCACATTGTATAAAATGAATTATTAATTGATAATAGTATGGAGACTAAAACTTTATTTTACCGCTCAAAGTCACTTTGGAGCGATTTTAAATTTAAAATTTTATTTATCCACAGCCATCTGCCCAAACCTATTCTTTGATGTCTTTGGCTCCGCCGCCTGCCACCCCAGTGTGGGGCAGCAGTGCACCCCCACCTAGCATTTTCCGCCCTGTGGGCAAGCGCGTTCAGATGGGCTCAAACAGCCCACCCACTGCTTCCAACCGTTTTGTCCCCCCACGGGACTTAGCGTTCCACCTGGCGCGCGTCCAGCCTTCTCACCCCCATCCTCTCGCCCTCCCTCGCTCTGTCATTCGCTATTGCCTCAGAGTGGACTATGGGCATTTGTTCCTATATGCTGATAAGGCAATTATTGAGCTAGCACTGCGGCCTTTGCACCAGCTGGCTTTATAGACTTCCGCCCTTTTAAGGGCTACTTTGACGTTGGGTTCCAATCTGAGGAGGATGATGAAGCGGCAGCACAAACTCCTCTAATTTATAAAAAACCCCATTCCCACAACCCATACTCGCCTTTCTTCAGACACCACGCTAGTGGTATCCTTTGCAAATCTCCCATCCCACCTTCCACCCCAGGTTTTGTATGACCAGTTGGTCGCGGGGCTCATGGCTTATGGCACTCAGCCCAACCTCATCTTTGCCATTCCATCTGGTGCAGAGCGCCTTGCTGCTCCTCGTGCAACAGCCACCATCACACCACACCACCCTACCATAGCCCAACAAATCCCACCCCGCGCTAGTGTGGCTGCAGCGCCTGATCATTTCTTTTGGGCTCAGGTCAATAATGGTAGGCAGATTTGTTCCCTCTGCTTTGGCCTCAAACATGCAAAAAAAGTGTGCCCTCAGGCCAAGTCTGCTGCTGCAGCTTCTGAGCCTCCTTCTGGAGGTTCAGTATGGGGCGCTTTGCTGCCCCCTCTCACCCTCTAATCTTGTTCAGTGGGCCCACATGGAAAATCAGCCCCCCCAAAACCTCCAGCCTCACTCTCCCACCTAAATCTACCCCAGCCAATCAGAGCAATGCTTGGACCACCATTGGCACCCAAGCAGCTGCCCATTTGCCCAATCCCACCCACCCAAATTCGAACGCCACTATTCCAGTGAACCAAAATCCATGGGATCTATTGGCTGAAACTGACGAATCAGATAATGTCCTCATTAATAAGCATACAGGTCAACCTCTCTGCCAAGGCAATTATGGTCAGCCAGAATTTTCCTTCCTGACTTTGATGAAACCCCTACCCCTCGCCATTTCGCTCCTCTGCCCAATACAGCCCCCTTCCAAAGTGATCACCAGCTCGCCTTAGCTGCAGTGGCCTCTCCTCATTGCCCAAAACTACGCACCGCGGTGGCCCAGTCAGTGGCTCAGCTCCAGCATGGCCTGCCCACCCTCTTCTTCCCCCCTGACTTCCCTGAATCTCCCTGCAGTGACATCTTGAAACTATTTGATGATGCTGAAGTTGCTGTTATGAATGTTGCAACGATTGCTCCATTCAACCCCTCAGCCAAAATCACCCGCCACAATATCTCCCTTTTCACCCAACTTCCTGAAGCCTGTAAAGAAGCTGAAGTTCTCCTCGCAGCTTTTGTTGAAACACTTTCCCATCATTATCTTGATGCGGAAGAGGAAAACTCCTACTACACTGACCTCAACCCCCACTATGCGGATGCCCCAACGCCCTGGCTCTCTGCTCTGATCTGGTACTGTAACCAACATCCCTTGATTGAGGTGGGTCTTTCTGAAAACCAACCCCCCGACCCCTCCTCACCCTCTGCCATGGTGGGTTAGCAGTTTCTTCTTCCCACCTGGTTAGTAGTTTTGTTTTGTCGTTTTGAGTGTTGTGTTTGGTACTGTCCATCCCCTGGTTGGCGTACCTCAAATGAATTGGATAATAGTATAGAGACTATTATCCATAGTTGAGTATGAATTATATTTTGGCCTAATGCTCATCCAGTATTCCCAATTAAATACTCATGATGTCATAATCATAGGGATTCGTTCCCTTGCTCTTGTCCGCCCAATCTTTGCTGAGATACCCTGGTGACAATCTCTTTGGTCCAACACACAGTTGGCAGCTATCCCTGATTATGGATCCTTCTTCTCTAGATCCCCACTCAGATCTTTACTCTTCTCTCTAAGAGTCTTCCAATTATTGCCCACAGCAATAATATCCTTGAGACAGAACAGCACATTGAAAGCTGATGATAGTTTAACTATATACTGATTTGATAACTTAGAACTAAATAACTCTTATTATCTTCATTTATTTACTGTTTTAATTATAGTGAATCCTAGGGTTATATGTAGTGTGGAATTTGGCTGTCTAACTGTCATGGAAATGGCAGAAGAAGTTTAGACCAGCCTACCATTCAGGATGTGTAATCACCCAAAAAGCAAGCCAGATTGCCAGAGGCATTGCTGACCAAGCGACGTTATATGGAGCCAGGCATTGTGAAATGACAAATTGTTGATGTAGAACAACAGTGAGTATGATCCTGACGACAAATCACAATGTGCCCATCCCAGACCTAGGGGCCTTGCTGCAGGGGGTGGGATTACAGAAATAATTTCAATGAGTTCATCGGCATATGGGGTCATTTCAACTGGGGAGGCAAGGAGACGGATTCTCACTTGCAGTTGGTGGATGTAAGGCCACAAGATCCCTGTTTAATGTTGTCAGAAGCTCATGATAGCAGGGTTATAGTGCCAAAAATATCTTATTCACTGAATCCAATCAATGACAGAGGGGGCCATAGTGACCATAAGTACTGTTAGAGCCCATCCGGTATATGGACTGACAGGCCACCAGGGAAACGCCATCAGGGATGCGGCCAGAAGGATTAATACAATAAAAAATTGATTAGTTTTTTTGGGAAAAGTTTTATTGAAAGAAAAGGAAGAAAATTGACCACCAATTTTCTCAGTGCAATGCAACTGATTAAATAGTGGTTGATTGGGGTAGTGACAAGCTGGGATTGGGGTAGTGACAAGCTGGGATTGGGACCCTCAATTTCAACCTAACTGGCAAATTATTTGGGAATGGGCAGATTAGTTCCCTGTGAACTGACATCAAAAAGTTTGGCAGTGGGCTGAGTTGCTGTTGGTTTGACCTCAAATGTTTAAACTGAGGCTCAGCTACATTTCTGATGGTTGGTGTGACAGCATTTGGCCCAACAAGCGGCGGGAATCCCTCAACGCTACCCCACATAGGGGTGGGTCCATTTGGTCAGGAACAGGTTTGGGACGCCCAACCCACCCACACTCAGTTGCTGGGCATTTATTTGGTCAGTGGAATTGCATTGGCCACAACACCTGAATTGTCAATGGGGGACTTCAAACCCTCGTTGATGATGTCCAATGCTGTTTCCTGTCAATGAAGATGATCCCTGATGACTTTGGTAGGGAGGTGATTTGTTTGATCAGCATGTTAATCAAATTAAAACTGTCGGGCATTCTGGCTGATAAATCAGTCTTCATACCTTTCCAGCCATTTGAGATCTAAACATTGGGCAGATTAATGCTCAAATTAGTTCTGATTGATTTCAACTTGATGACCTTGGTGCAGATTTCGCTGATTCCCCATAAAAATTCTGCCAAGGTGAGTGTGGGTACTTGGGGTAAAATCTGAAGTGGAAGAGCTGTTACCCAGCGCTTGTCTACTATGTGAGCGAGATTGCCCTGAGTAACAAGGGGTACCGCCATCATCTTCAGTGCCTTCTTGCTTGGGAATGGAAAAATGGCCCAATCAACAGCCAGGGGACATTCCCCAGGACTTACACTAACCCTCAGTTGACACCTCTTTGATGAAATGGCAGCCATTGCCATTGAATCACCCATCCTCATCTCAGCAGCAATGGTCTTCCCCATCCTGGCTAGGATTCCTTCATTGGATATCCTCAAGGACTAAAATGGAAAGAGTTGGAAAATGTGTCCCTAAACGTTTTTCTCTCAACCAAAGTGAACCAACCATATTTTGCTAGAGACCTGCTTAGGTAATGGGACTTGTTACCCATTAAGGCAGGTCATTCACCAACCAATCAATTCACTAGTTTCAGGAAGCATCACTCACCTCACAACTTGCTATTCATTCCCAATAAGTTGGTGATGAAACCTGACTGATCCCAATCAGTACACCCGATAGTTAATCACTATTAGATGCTCAATTTCATTGGCAACTCCACCCAATGAGATCTTAAGTATTTATCCAGATTGATCCCCAATGGATATGACCAGGCGAATATCCCAAAATCACCTGAACATAGTTACTCCAAAACTTGGGCCAACCAATTTCCAATTCACTTTGCCTTAGGGAATTTTCCCCTAGTGATACCAGGTAACCTATCAGGCTGGGAATATAGGAAAAAATCCCAATAGGGGGTAGAAGGCTGCTCCTGATTCTGGAAAAAGCTTATAAAATTTTTGCAAACTTTTTCAAATGCTTGGGGCTAAGCCAAGGCAATACTACCAATCCAGGTCCTGGTAACTCAAGTCAGCTTGTTTGCATGGCTTGGGTGGTCTGGATTCATCCCAGGAGGAAGGGGTTTATGGATCAGATTATTTGCAATTTGAGCCAGTCCCTTGATTTGGCTACTTGTGCAATTCAAACTCCCTGGATCTATTTTGGAGCATCGGGGCAGAAGATCCAAGTCATTTGGAACTGGGTTTGTGATCCAAACTGTATTCCAATCTGGTTTCTGAATCAGGCCAGTCCGGACTGGCTCCCCCAGTCCAGAATTTGCTGACCAGGCTCCGATTTTGGGAATTGCCATTTTCCAAAAATTTGGATATGGTTTGTCAAGGGAGTGATTGATCCCAGGGGCCTCTCCATGCCCCGATGTATGCAATATCCCTGCAGACCCCTTCTATCAATCTTACCAGGATTGAATAGGGGGAAAGAGGTGGGAGTGGGATATCTTTGGGTGAGAAAGCCATCACCCAGCGCTCATCTATCATATAGGCTAGGTTGCCCAGCTAAGAAAGAGGGTCCACTGGAGCATTGGGGCCTTTCTTTATCCAGAAGGGGTGCTGATCCCTATCCAGTTGCAAGGGCTGGTCCCCAAGACTTACACTTATGAGATTTAACTTTAAAGTACTTAATCTATTAAGAGGATCAAGTTTCTGAGTTGAAAATAATGATGACCTAGCTTTGCCCACCCTAGATTCTGATATTTAAGAGCTATTGTTACTAGATTAAAGCTAGCCATATTTTGACTCTTTAATCTCAACCTGGGAACTATTGGACCTCACCCAACGTTGGTCAAGGGTATATATAAGATCTGGTAAGGTGGCTAACTTTGTGGATCTGGATTTTTAACTGCAGCTTTATTTATAGCCTTCACCAGTAATTATGTCATTACTTATAATACCCTATCCTATGATGGATGATTTGATCCTTTCAATTTATCAACACTGGGATAATGATGCTGAACAACCAATAGATTCAATTCCCAATAATCAATTGTTACCTAACCTATGTACCCTATTGTTCCTACCAAAGGTATACAACTAAAAATTCCTAAGGTGTTGTCACCCTCCCTGACTCTCCTGCCCTTAGGGGTTGCACCTCCAAGGTATGCAGTTGCCCCTATTACAGCTATTGAATGGTTGACTGGATCTAAATCATCAGTAATTATAAACCAAAAATATCCTAAGTATATCTAAACTTGGGATTCAAAGCCTAGCAATTACACTTAATAGTATTTGACTATGATGGCACAAGCTTGAGGGCTTTGGTTAGGTCAGACCTAATAATAAGTACCAACTTAATGACTCAGGCATGTAGGCTTTGTTGGTCTATGCTGAAATTAGTTTTTATATTAATCAAGTTTATGATCAAATTAATACTAATTAATGGTATGAATTGCCTTGGCATATGCTGCCAATTGCTTGTGAAAGAGAATCAGTTCAGCTATTTGCAGATGCATCTAAAATGCTGTCTTGAGAATATTGATGAAATTTATACCAACTCTGAGGCCATGCAAGATGCATAAGTCAAAGGATTTTATACTCTAAACAAATATTTTATATGTTCCTCTGGCCAAGTGCCATTGAAAATGAGATATCATGGGTAAGATGTAGTGAACATTGAACCCTATAAAGTATCTCCAAGTTGATACTAATAAAATACAATTAACTATTACTACAAGTTCATAGTTTAACTTATAAGCTTTTTGTGTCTAATACTTTATGTTATATTAAGTTGAGAATTTACTTGGGATCAGTAAGATCAGGGCAGCATGCCATCATCCAGGTAACAACAGGAGAATACAAATTTGAAGTGCTATTACCAAGGAGTTATATCTTGAACTATAGTCACCATCTAGTCTATTGTCACCATATAATAGATGTACAAAACTCCACCATACTGCAGAAGAACCAGCTATCTAAAGTAGACCAAAATTCAACAGCCATTTGGTTTGTTACAAGAGCCTTTTGTATGTTACTGAACTATTACTTCCCTCATAATATCTCTAGAATCCCTCATTTTAGTCCCATCTGAACGATTGGGCCATGGCTTTATGGGCTATCCACTGGGTCTGACTCATCCAAACTGGAAACCTAGTCCTCTCCTAATTAGTTGCTTCACTGAAAATGATTAGGTATTCAAACAGTACTTTAAATATTTAAGGTTTCTGAATGGACTAAAATAGATAAAGGTTGGCCCTTTTGTATAATCTGGCCTAATCTTCATAGATGCCTGGATCCTAAAAAGAATATATAGATAAATGTATTAAAAACAAGGATAAGTAAACATTTCACAGTGGTTAGGATAAAGTTGAGTGCGATGGCTCCATCTAAAAAATGATAAAATGAGGAATATAAAAGCCATGTGGGATTTTCAGGGTAAAATGGATCCAGGGTGAACCGACAGTTTACAGCGGATAAATTTTATCCCCTAGCCATAGTATGCTGGCTAACTTCTGATTCGTGCATTTAAAGAGAGTTGCAGACACGATGGGACTGCATCTTTGACCATTTAGGTGTTTGTCAGCCGCACCGTATTTGTTGGTTTGAACCGATGTAGAAGGTAATATGGGGCCACTGCTAAGTGAAGTATCACAGATAAGGCTAATACTACCTTGACCAATTAATATTTGGGTGCCCACTTTTATCCTGAAAGGGATCTTGACCAACTGTTCTGCGATATCAACCTTAACTTGGGAACTTACAGGGGTTTGTTTTCGATCTTGTAACCGTACCTTAGAAAGTTTTGGCACGAATTATCTTAGCTATGGACTCGATCGACTTTTCCCATTTAAAGTTACGAGAAAAAGTTGGGGCGGGGAGCTTTGGCACCGTTTGGGAGGCAACGTATCTGGTAAGGGGTATTGCTAATAGCGGATCCTTTGTAGGCTATTTTTAACCGCCTTTTTAATCTTTACCAAAGTTTTAAACTGTGAGGGTTGGTAAGCTGGTTGTTGTTTATAATGGACGACTTTTTTGGTTTAAGCTCGAGCCATTAATTTTGTACAAAATCTTTTACAGTGGAGCTGGAAATTCCTTGAATTGTATTTCATTAATGGGAGGTCGTATAGAGTTATCCTTGCTTTATAATTTAGCTGAAGGCTCACTCCGCTTCGGTTTACATACTTTTAGGGGACGCCGGTTGCGGTCAAAGAATGCGTCCCGAGCCCGGACGATACAACCGCTGAATTTACGAGCTACTTCGAAAGGGAGGTGGAGTTGTTGAGGTAACTTGAACCGTGACTGGGTTTTAGTATTGTTTTTTGCCTCTATACTGATTCAACTAATTTCACTCGTATCTTTGTTTTTTATCTACCTTGATGCCTCTAGGTTGAGCAGTTTCATCCAATTTTTTATAAAGAGCAAAATGTTTTCTGAATTTTATTTTCTGTTAGCAGGTCTCGGCACCCAAATATTGTCCAGGTGTGAATCACATCCTGACCCAAAATTCGGATTTTTTCCTCGAAGTTTATTTTTGTTGCGCTTATACCAGCTTAGATAAGCAATATCTTTTTGTTGCGGTTAGTTTTTGGGTACTTGCGTCCACGCCGAAAGGTTCTGGCTAGTGACGGAGTATATTCCTTGCGGGACGATAAAGA